>CBVK0100099861.1:419-22538 GCA_900067695.1 Picea abies
CATTCTAGCGAGTCTTTCACTCTGTATTTTTACAGTCTCTGTACATTTCTTTGACTAATAGAAATCATGTATTACTGTATATCTATGTTTATGGTTGCATCTCTGATACATTTCTGTTATATTATTGAATATCTGCAATATCTCTATGCATTTCTTTATTATATCTCCGCTCTCATTTCGTGCCGAAAATAATCCGGATCAATGGGTATGCCCACCTCAGAGAGACAATTGTTATTTTTTCAGATGGCACCTCCTGAACTCTGGTCTCGGGCTCACTCAATATGTACATTGGTGAAGATTTTGTAATGTATTTCAGTCATCAGATGCTCTTCTGACCTCACACTTTAGGGTGAATATCTTATAACCCTAAATTTCTCTACATATGCATACTTGGCCTTTGGCCCTCTTGCATTTTTTTCCAAGCCATCACTGAGTTGCTCTTCTAAAAAACCCATTTTTTGAGGATGTACACGCTCTGTACCAATACTACCTGTGTACATACACTTGTTGCACCACTATAGCCCATGTACGTACACATTCTTCACCACTACAACCCACATATACTTGCAAAAGTTGCAAAAAATAAAAAGTTGCAAGGAATTCATTGAGATTACGGGCTATTGGGTAGTTTCCCAACTAATCCACTGCCTATAGACCGTCACCCAACCGAATAACCATCCTTTTCCCATATAAAAGGAGGTGTTAGGGTCTCATTCCACATATAGACATAAGAACAGTGAAACTCTACCCGTTTCACATCCCCTCCTTTCCCCAAGTAATTGTATCCCTTTTGTGAGAATTGCCTCAACATTCCCCAATTTTCCCTTCTTCCTCCATCATAACCCATTCACTTCCCAAGAAGAGATCCAAAGGTTGAGTGGAGAATCCATACAGAGGTTCACTTGGAGCTTGGTGAAGTGGAGCCCGGACCAAGTTTGTGGATCAGTATCTAGCTTTGGTTGTAAAAGGTATAATCATTGAGTTATCAATAAAAGAAGTACTTTTCCTGTCCTAAATCATGGTGTATTGAATGTTTTTAATGGTTTATGTTTTGACTTTCTAACATCTAACCCTAATTTGTATATGAATCACATGCTTGTAGAATTTTGTTTGTCTATCTTTGAATGCAGGCCAACCTTGGGAGGAGGCCTGCAGTAAGAGAAGCTTTCAAGCACGAGGGGATCATCACTGAATGCGGAGTAGAGGAATAGTTACCTGATCCCTCTCATCTTTGATTTTCTTGTATGAGTCTTGGGTATGTTTGGGGTAGTTAGAGAAGTAGTTGAATTTTAAATGATTATTGATCTGCCTACATTGTAAACCCTGGTGTAGTCATAGGGGGGGGGTTCCCGCTGGCACTCATCCCGAGCAAGAGGGAGTCTGTGACAAAATTATAAAATTACAAATTTTTCTACTATGTCCTTCTTCCGAGGCTATTACAAAATGAGAATAAGAAAGAGAAAGAAGAGAGAATGTAGGAATCAAGTTCTAGTGTAGTTTATTTTCTCACTAAATCGTAGATGTTTCTATTTTCAAGTAGACCACTCCTTTCGTACTACATTCTTGGAAGTTTTTGGATTTAGATACAACTTTGCAACTTTTCCTTATTCAAGTGCTAGATTTTGGCAGCATCTATGGTTTTTGTTCATGTCCACAATCAACTTTTCTTCCCAGAGAAGAGTGTTACTTGAAACGATATTTTGACATTTTCTTTCCACGCTCCACTCAAGTAACCTGAACTGAACCGTGACTTCCATAAACTATATAAGGGATGATGAGAGATATCCCCTAGTACTATTGTTTATCCTCACCAACCGTCTATAGATCACAAAACATATTGTGCATTGTTGTGATTTTTTAGTAGCCAACTATTTCTCAGTAATGGTGTCGACATTGATTATTGGTTCGTGTGAAGAGACCTTTCTATCTTTGGCGGCAGTCAAAATATTTGTCTGTGTCTACTTATGATATCTTGATGATTTGTTTAGTGTTTGGTCTTTTGAATCTGATGGTTTGATTCATATTTATGCATTTTCTTTGACTGACATTACTCTGGGGGTATTTTGTGAAATCAAGTCCTACTCGTGTATCCCTTTTCACCAATATCTCACCAGTAGGGTTGTGATTTATTATGTATGATATTTCTTTAGTCGGGCCCCATTGACTGATTTCTTAAAGGGTTTCCCTTGGAGTTTTTTTAGTTGTACTATGCCTGAAGGTCGAATGTCTTTGACCACATATGGCCCTAGCCATGTAGCTTCTATCTTTCTCGACTTTCCTTTTAATTCACTGTCATATAGGAGTACCAAGTCCCTATCATTAATGTCCTTTTTCTTGAGATGTCAATCATGCCAAGATTTTTCTTAGTTATTTTGGATTTCTTGGTGTTGTTGTGCCAACATTATTTCATCTTCTAATTTATTTAGTTGGTAGAAACGTTGCCTTGTATCACGTACATGGTCGAATTCCAATACCGATGCTATCTGACATGCACTAGTGCAGAAGTGAAGTGGTATGACAACTTCCTTCCCATAGACTAACTTGAAATTTGTCTGTCCCATTGATATTTTGCATGTTGTTCTATATGCCCATAGTATTACTGGAATTTTGTCATCCCAGTCATATCTGTCGAGTACACATACTTTTTTTAAGCCTTTGTGTAAAGTATTGTTAAAATATTCGACGACTCTATTGAATTGTGGATGATAGGAAGTAGTATTTTTATGGTCAATCATAAATTTCTTAAGTAATAATTCAATTGTACTTTTGATAAAATGTGTGCCTTGGTCACTGATTATTGTCATGAGGCAGCTGAAATGAGTTACTATGTTTTCGTAGATAAATTTCATAGTTGCTTCCTTTGTACAGTTCTCAACTGGTTTTACTTCCTCCAATTTGGTTAAGTATTCAACGAATGTAATGATATATTTCCCCCTCGGTCCTTTTATCTCTTTTCAAAAAAGGTCTGACAAAATAAATAACCTACATTTCAAATGATAAATTAAGATTTACAGAATGTAAGGGAATCTCATTTTCCCATAGTGTTCGACTTATCCTTTGGCACTTATCACATTTATTTATGTGCTCCTGACAATATTTATGTAAGGTCGGCCACCAAAGACCAACTTGCAAAATTTTCTTGGTTGTCGTATCGGCATGGAAGTGACCTCTTGTTGGTCTTGCATGTTCCTTAGTAATGATATCTTCCCTTTCATGTTCTAGTGCACATCTTCTCAAAATATTGTCGAGTCTTGGCTTATAGAGGTAACCATTCATTAGGGTGAATGGTGCATATTTCATTGCTATAATTTTCCATTTATTAGTTAGGATATCATCAGGTGCTTTCCCTTCTTCTAAGAAATTTTCAATCTCTTCTAGCTCTTTAGGGACTGCTTCTACTTTGAATAAGTTTGCATCTGGGAAATCATCTTCAATTCCAGTTGAATCTTACCCTATCTCCAGTTGAGATATGTGATCTAGCTCAACGTTTTTCTTCCCTAGTTGAACTATTACTTCAAAGTCAAAATCTTGAAATAGTAGTAGCCATCAACACATTTTCCCTTGGTGCACTGGATTTTTTACTATATATTTCAATGCTCGGTGATATGTGAAGAATATAAATAGGTTTTTTAATAAGTAGTTTCTAGATTTTCGTAGGGAAAAAATCATTGCTAGGGCTTCATGTTCTATTGTTGAATAATTTTGTTCTTCCTTGTTTAACTTCCAACTGACATATGCATTCGGGTGGTCGATAAAGTCTTCATATGGCTGGGCCAAAACTGAGCTGACAACGATGTTGGATGCATTGAAATGCACGTGGAATTTATTCGACCAATCCAAGAATCTTAAGATAGGTGCTTCTACCAATTTTATTTTTAATATTTCAAAACACTCGTTGCATTCCTGGCTCCAATAAAATTTGACTTCTTTCTTTAGTAACTTGTCAATGAGAAAAGTAATGTCATAATAGTGATGAATAAACTTTCAATAATATCTCGTGTGCCCAAGGAATATTTTTATTTGATTTAGGTTCATTGGTGGTTTCAAGTCGAGAATGACTTTGATCTTACCCATGTCAACTTTAATCCCGTATTTGCATACAATATGGCCCAACAATATACCAATTGGTGTGGCAAAGATGCATTTTTAATATTTAAAGATAAATGGATTTGTCTACATCTTTCCAACATCATTCTTAACCATTGTATATGATATTTTCGGATATTATAGATGGTCCAATCATCAAAGTATACTTCCATTGTTTTATAGATGTACTCCTAAAATTCCTTAACCATTACTCTAGAAAAGACTGTTGGGGCATTTTTTAAATTGAAGGGCATTACTTGGTATGCAAAGGAGCCAAAATCTGAGAGAAATGTCATTTTTTTTTAATCTCTTTTGCTATTGGTACTTGATTATATCCAAAGAAGCCATCAATGAATGAGTAGCATTTCATGCTCTGCAACTTCATTGATAATTCTGTCAGCAAAAGGTGTTGGGAATGGGCCAGTCACTGTGAGTTTATTTAATCCTCGAAAGTTGACATAATTTCTCATCTTTTTTGGGTAATGTTTCTTAGGTTGAATGACCATTGGACTTTCCATTCCGACTTATCGATTGGGTATATGATATTAGCAGTTAACATTGCTTCAAATTCCTTTTGAATGATGGGTTTGTATTTGTGTGCTAGTTTATATGGTTGTTTCTTGATGGTTTTGGCTCTGGGGAGGAGTTCAATATTCATTTCACCCATCTCTTGTACTATTCCTTTGAGGTCTTTATAATCATGTACGAAGACGTCTTGATATTATTTTAGTAGATCAACTATTTCCATGGTTTTCTTCTTAGGCCAATAATCACCTAATATGGCCATTTTTGGTCACCCACCTATAGAGATGTCAAATTATCTGGTCGTTATTTTTGCATCCATCTAGTCGGGCACTTCTAACTCATTTAACCAAAATTCTCCTTCTATGACTTGATTGTAAATTGAAGGAAAATTGTGTTTTTCTGTGTGTTCATGCTCCTTTGTTTCTTCCTTGGTCACAGAGTATATTGTTTTTACAAAATGTTGTACTCATGTGTGGTCCATTTTCCATTGAAAGCTTTGTCCTGGAAAAATTATGTTTTCCATTTCTACTCGTTGAGCTATTACATTCTCTATACTGTGTGTTGATTCCAATTTACAAGTCGAAGTTGATCCCTCATTGAATTTATTTTTTTCTTTTTCCTGAATTTTCGCGGGGCTTGGTTTTCCCAAGAAATTTTTGATTTCTCTAGTTGCCTCTTGCAGGAGTGCCTCTTTAGGATTAAATTCAAAATATTTAAGGAAGTTATTCTTTATTTTGTTCCCGTCAAAATTATGACCTGATGCTTCTTCAATATTATACCACTTGTGAGGTATATCATCTAGTGTATTTGGGAACATATGCGGCCATACTATTTCGTTTTGGTAGCCTGTTTTTTTCCATTGTTGCTCGCACTTCTATATGTAGGTCACTAGGTCAAATCTAGGTTTAAAGATCATGATTTTGATGTTTGTAGAGATATTTTCCCCATTGAATCTTTCCACAAAATATAATGTGGTGGTAGTCCATGTTTGAAGTCAGTTTGCATGAGTCTCCCACCATCAAGTTGCTTGGCCAGTGAGGGATTCGACTAAAATTTGTATTCTTCCTTGTTTGACAATTGATTTGGAGACTTCGTCGACATGTGCCAATGGAGAAATTCGTTCATTAAACCATGGGTAATTTCTTATGTATGCATTAGTTGATATTAATGTTGGTGTTTGTTTTAATTTTCTTTTGACGACAATAGGGAATGTGTGAATCGAAAATCATGATTTGGATCGTTTGATAGGTATTTCCTCTATTGACCAACATTCTTTGTCTTGTGCTTCATAATTTTCCATCTGCCAGTTGTACAATTCCGTATTTGAATTTTGGCCTATTTAAAATGGAGATCTGACTAGTGTTTCTCCTTCACTATTAGGTTCGACATTGTCTTTCTGTTTTTGCATCACTTGATATAGTCGGTGTGCTTCCTCAGCCTTGTTCCATTTCTTGACCCATGATTTTCCTTTTTTTGGGTCTAGGGGGATTATAATTTATCTTCTGCTTCCTTTTAGCTTGATCCGGTCTCTTTCTAAAGATATCGTGGCTTTCATCTTCCCACCCAGGGTCTTCCTACTAGCGCATGATAAGTGGGAATACCTTTGACTAGGTTTATGACTTCAAAGTATACTCGTGTCTGAATTCCCATTGTAGAAGTGATGACACTTTTGAGAGTGCCAATCGGTTCGATTAATCTTTTATCTGTTAGTTTTAAGTAGTTCATTATTGGTTGTAGCAGGGGTCTTCTGAGTCAAATCCATGTTTATTTAGGAAGGATGTTAAGTTGTGATCCAAAATCGACCACAACTTGCTTAATCATGTGCCCATCAACTTCTAGGTTGACTTGAGGGTCAAAGTCTCTTGTGGTTTTGTCTTGAGAAAACCACCTTACACTTTTTACTGGTCTTTGATTTTCTTTATATTCTCTCAATATATTTAGTAGGTCAATATGGCGTCCTACAAACTTCTTTTCTTTTATTAGTTGTAGAAATTATTCAATGGTAGTGTTTGACATACTCAATTTTCCTTCATTTGATTTATCCTGGTCGATATTTTTAAAGAAATTCAACACTTCTTGCATAATCCTCTCTTCCTTGTTGGGGTCCAGATATGGTACTCTATTTCCTTGTCGATTTAGTGCCTCCAGGTAATTGTCTTTACCCTCTCCCTATCTTGTGACCACATGGAGACCTTTTGAATTCAAAATATATTATTTTGACACTGTAAGTAAGAGGTTTACATTTCTCTTGGTCACAACTTTTTCAAGCACAATCAGAAAGTGTTCTAGGGAGTGATATCCCACTATGAAAATATTACAGAACTTTAAATTGGTTCAGTCTTTTATTTGGAATTCTAGACTGATGTGGTCTTATTTTCACCAGTTAAAGTAGTAGTATCATCCTCAGCCATACCCTCTTCCAAAGCTTCCTTGTCCTCCTCTAAATCAACCTTGGTATCCATCTCAACCTTGACCTCTATAGTTGTTCCCTTGGTTGACGTTTTGGTTGAATTCTTGTGTATGATAGACTGAGTGTATATTATTTCTGTTCTTACCATTCAACCAACATTCTTGGGTGGAATGTTTGTTTTCTTCACAGATATGACATCACTTGGGACATAAATTTCTTAGATTGTGTGAACAATCTCTTGCTGCATCATTGGTCAAGGCTTCATAGATATCACAATAAGTTTCGATCTGGATGTTCCTAACTACTAGATATAAGGAATTTCTAAATTTGTAGTAGTCTTTAGTATGTACTTTGCTAGAGAAACCGATACACCAGATTTCCTTGCGAGTGATTGATATGTTGTTAATTGTCTGTTGTAGCTCTATGATCTTGTCTTCCAATATTTTCCAGTTCTTGATGAATTAACTGATCCTTCATTGTCCATTTCAATCCTCTGAGCTATTTTGAGGATTTCTTCACATGTTGAAAGGTGATACATTCTTAATCGAGCTCTAATATTTTTTGGTAGTCCTGCTACGTACCATTGTACTTTTGTATTTTCATCAATTGCGTATGGTATTTGACATAGTAAATCCTTGAATCTTTTGTCATATCCTCACACACTTTCACCTAGATTATGTTTGATTTCCTTCAGTTTTTGTGCTGCCAAATGGATTACATATTGTGTCTTAAAAAATGAGAGGAAATTATTCTTTATTTCATTTTTCGTACATGTTTGATTGTTGATGAAATTCATAAACCAGGTAAGACCCCTAGCTCAAAGTGCGGCTCCAAATTGAGCCATTTATTTATCTTTGTCGACTATATCTGGAACATCCCATAATTTCTCACAAACGAACCAATGTCGTTTGGTATCTTCGTCGCCTTCGTAAATAGGGGTGTGGTTGAGTCCCATTTTTTATTTTGTTTTAGAAAATGGAATTATTGCAAGATATTTAGTCGAATTCGACTTGGAGGGCGATGTAGTAATATTTTATGGAGTCAAGTTTGACCTATTTGATTCAATGGATGTAATATGTGCATGTTCTTTAGTCAAGATATCTTCAATTGCTAATTGTACTCATTCTTGGTTTAGGCTTGAGTCCTATGTTTGGAAATATTTATCTATATACTTGACGAGTTGTCCTCTACAAGGTTGGGTTGGTTCACTTTCACTATCTGTTTAGTTTGAATCTTCTAGAATTAGTTTCAATAGGGGGGTGACGTCGATGAGATCTCTTGTTGGAGAAATTTCTATTTTCGACACATTAGTTCAGTGGAAGTTAACTGACTAGTTCTATTTAGACTTTCTATTTTTACCATCACTATTATGCATGCATGCATTCCTAAGGAAAGCTAACTGCTTGATTTCTTTTCTTAATTATGGAAAGCTTTGCCCTATATATGAGTGTATTCCACTAATTCATTGTATCATATTGATCATGATCTATGTATCAATCATCAGATCATTGGAGTAGTGTGAATATATTTTCTCATTCTTCCATATTGAATCTCTCTTCCTTTCTTGATAAGATTTGTTTGTACTTCCTTTAGCTAGATCTCCTGTGCATGTTTCCATGAAACACTGACATGGCATCAGATCTACGCTGCTTGGAGCAAGCCAGACAAGCTAAAGAATAAGGAAAATCGGAGTTTCGGCAAGTTAAATCTGTGGTTGTACATTTTAGCAGTTATTACTCCCAAACTGTTAATGTTTTTTAGGAAACAGCTCGCGAAGAAAGTAAATCGGTCAATTTTGGAAGTGGGTTTTCAACCATTTGGCGAGAGTCTTTACCGTTTGCTCAGAAAGTGAGCCACAAGATAGTCTCCTGAAACTGATACGAATCCATGGCCGTACCTTTCCACATTCATTGCTCCCAAAATATTATGATTTGGAGGAAATTGCCCAAGAGAAAAGTAAATCGGCCCATTTTGGAAGTGGGTTCTCAACCGTTTGGCCAGATTCCTCACCATTTGCTCAGAAAGTAAGTCGCAAGATCATCTCCTGAAACTGATATGAATTCTTAATTTCTTAATTTTTCACTTGCAGATTGAGAGTAAACTTTTAGGGGTTCTTGGAATCAGTGAGAGAGATGGATATGACAACTATTATACAACCAAACTTGGTGGTAATCCTCACACCATACAATTATTTTGATTGGAAGCCCAAGGCAGAATTCCAACTCAAAAGGAAAGGATTGTATAATTTGACGATGGAAACATAAACATAACCTACATCAGCGATAGAGAAGATGAGATGGGCAAGGATGAGGCCACAAGACTACTTCTTGAGTTAATCTCCATTGATTTGTGGTTTCATGTTGCTGCATGCAAGACTCCAAATGAGATCTGGACCACCTTGGAAGGACTCCTTGGAAAAAAGGATGAGATGTGATGATCCATATTTTATGAGTAGAATGAAATGAATACAGATTATTAACAGGTGCTTAACACAAAATAACAGAGATACAGTAAAACTTGTTTTCTATTCAATAACGAAATAAGCTGAAGCTGTAAAATGCAACATAAACAAGCTTGCTAGAATGGTGGTGGCTTATCTTTGAGAAGAGATGTGACGACAGCGTGCATTCACAAGAAGAAAATTACAATGAGGCTTTGAAGGCCTTTTTACAATAAGAAAGAATGCCAAAAACCCTAGACATCCAAAAACCTAACCCTAGGAGATGAAGCACCAAAAGTAATGTGGGCCCCGTTTGGGTAAGTTAGTACATCAACTTCCCGGGGTCGTAANNNNCATCAACTTCCCGGGGTCGTAACTTTTGCATACGATCTCCGTTTTAGGCGTGCGATAGCTCGTTGGAAAGGTATCATTGAGTAGATTCATTTTGGGGGCTTAGTGATGCCTTTGGCTATCATTGAGGATATATATACTGAAAAAACTTTATTTAGGCCTCAAAATGGCCCTGGAAGTTAAAACTGATAAAATAGTAAATTGCTAAAAATAGTAAATTGCCAAAATTGTCAGAAAATTGTTTTGAGCCAATTGGAAAAGGTGGGTGGCCACCGATATCCATATGGATCAATCCTTCCCCCTTAGGAAGAAATGGTATCCATTGTGTTGAGGTCCCCCATTAGATGAGGAAATTTCTGCTGAATTTGGCCCCGGGTGAGCCACTTGCCTTGGTGTTGGAGCTGCCCTGCTTTGAAGACTCGATAAAGATGGATCCTTTGTTTTTGAGTGCCCTTGATATTTCTATCCACAATATTATCATTGGATGCTTGTTGTATGTAGTCGAGGTTGAGCTCTATTGGTGTCAGCTGTTCTACTACTTCTGAGGTGTCCAATAATGGTGGGAAATAAGGGCGAAGGAGATCCACATTGAACACTGGGTGCAGACCAAGGAAAGGAAGATTGTTGAGCTCAAAAGAATTATCCCCCATGGCCTTGGTGATAGTGTATGGTCCATAATGGAGTGGGTGAAGCTTCCGATGGGGTCTTGTAAGGCATTCTTTCTGCAAGTGCAACCAAACTTTGTCGCCCACCTGAAACTTATGCAGCACCTGATGTTGATCATAGTGATGTTTTTACTTGTCAATGGACTTTTGTAGGATATCTTGAACCTATTGGTGGATGTGTTGGATCCACTCAATGAACTGGGTGGCTTTGTCAGCTTCAGTTGATGCAGGAGATGAGTTAGTCGAGGTGATCGCAAGGGGAAGTGAAACATCTATGGACCCAATGGTTGGAATCCCAACCCCACTTGAAAGGGGCTGTGGCCGGTTGAGTTATGCAAGGCTTAGTTGTAGCTATGCTGGACATAGGGAAGGATCTCATCCCATGTGCAAGGGTGCTTTAAATTATACATGTGAAGGATATGCACAATCATTCAATTTACAACATCAGTTTGGCCATCTATCTGGGGGTGGAAGGTTGTGGATTTGGTGAGCTTGGTGTCCAATAGTGACCAGAGGATCGACCAGAATGTGTTGAGAAATTGACTATCCCAATCTGAGACAATGGTTTGTGGGATTCCAAAATGTACCTAGACTCATTCAAAGAAGAGCTTGGCAGTGGCATCTGCTATGATGCTCTTCTTGCAGGCAACCAGAATCACCATCTTAGAAAATCAATCAACAACCACAAAAACACAGTCGTTTCCCCGCTTGGTGGATAGGAGGCTTGACATGTAGTCCATTGAGATGGATTCCCATGGCTTGTTAAGAGTAGGAAGAGGGGTGTACAGGCCCTATTTCTTAGTGGTCAATTTGGGAATATCGCAAGCAGTGCAGGACTTGATATACTTGCCGACTTCCTATCGAAGTTTCGACCAGTAGAAATGTTTCTGTAGCATCGCCACTATATTTTCGATGTCGAAGTGTCCTGCCACCTGGCTATAGTGGGCTTTCCAGATCAGCTTCGCTCGCTCACTTTATGGAACAAAGATATGGCCCAGATGACACAACAACCCATCCTGAAGATGGAAATTATCAACAACTGCATTTGCACCCAACATTTGGTAGGTGGTGGAAAAGTCAGGGTCTGTCTCATAGAGTTGGGGCCATCCAAATGTCTCATGGTCGCAAGAGTCTAGAACCATGGTGAGTGCCACGACTGGTGGTCTGTTGAGGCAATCAATGACGTTATTGGTGCTTCCTCTTTTATACTTGATGTTGAGGTGGAATTGCTGCAAGTATGTGGACCACTTTTGATGGCAGTCATTCTATAATTTTCCCTATGTCTGCATGAACTGTAGTGGCTTATGATAAGTGTGGATGACTGTCTCCTTCCCAAGAATGTGATGTCTCCACTAGTAGCATGGTTGCACAATGGAGTACATTTCTTTGTCGTAAGTAGGGTACTTACAGACAATATCTGAGAGTGTCTCACTATGATAGGCCACGGGTTGGCCACGCTGAGTGAGAACAACACCCACAACATAGTCTGAAGCATCTGTCTCGATCTCAAAGGGATGTTTCAGGTCTAGTAGTGAAAGTACCGGGGCTGAGAACAAGCGCTGCTTCAAATCATCAAAAGTTTGTTGTTGAGACTGGCCCCACACAAATTTCACCTTATCACCACCCCTGTTTATTTGGCTGAGGGTCCATGCAATATGGGAGAAACCCAACATGAACCTGCGGTAGAGATTAGCAAGTCCTAAGAAGCTCTGAAGCTCAGTGAGTGTTGTTGGGCCTAGCCATTCATGGATGACTTGGATATTGGCTGGATTCACATGTACGCCATCCTGATCAATGATGTATCCCAAGTAATGGACCCTATCCATGCTGAAGGAGCATTTTTCTAGGTTGGCGTATAGCTTGTGCTTCCACAGGGTGTGTAGAACTTGCTGAATATGATGCAAGTGTTCGGCCCAAGTCTTGTTGTAAATTAGAATGTCATCTAGATACACCACTACAAAAGTATCGGTGAATGGTCGTAGGATATCATCTATCATCCTCATCAAAGTGGCTGGAGCATTTGTCAAACCAAAGGGCATGACCAACCATTCAAAAATTCCTTCCTTTGACTTGAAGGCGGTCTTCCATACATCTATTTGTTCAATTGGGACGTGGTGGTAGCCAGACTTCAGATCAATCTTACTAAAGTATTTGGCCCCCGTGAGTTGATCAAGGAGGTCATTGATTCGGGGAATCGGGTACTGGTTTCTGATAGTGATTTTATTCCAAGCCCGGTAATCAATATAGAGTCACCAGGTTCCATCTTTCTTCTGTACCAGCACGATTGGGCTTATGCAAGGTGATGAGCTGGGGTGGATGTGCCCCTTGTGGAGCAGTTCTTGGATCTATCACTTGATCGCCTCATTCTCTAACAAAGAGCAATGATCGACTGGCCCATTGGGCAGTGGTGCATTGGGGGTCAGATCGATGGGGTGGTTGACCTGGCAGTGCAAAGGTACCCTTGTAGGTGAGGAGAAGATATTTGAGTATTCTTCCATGACCTTATCTGCTTGCTTCTTCTATGTGCAAAGGTCGGCCACAGAGACCCTAGATGTGGCTACGATCTTTCACATATTCTGAGAGAGAATCATGAAGAAGACAAACTTCCCCGTCTGAGAGATGACCTTCCTACATTGCTTAGCAGAGATCAAGGAAATAGCACTAGGTGGGACTGCCTCAGGTATCCTGTACAATTTCCTATTTAAAGTAATAATAACACTATGAGGCCTATATTCATATACAACATGACGTTTCCATAAATAAGGTTGGCCCAAAAGAACATCACAAAATTTGAGAGGAGCAACATCACACAATACCTCATATTTTAAGGGATTGATGGCGTAGGACAATCGACACTGTTGGCTGACATGAAGATTGCTTCCTTGGAGGAGCCATCCAATGGTGTAGGGCTGTGGGTGTGACATTGTTTGTAGGGCTAGCCACTTGATTACCTCTGCTGAGATGAGGTTCTTCTGGCTACCGCTATCAACAATGAAGTGCAGCGGGGTGACTTTTACGCACTTCTGTGAAAGGAAGAGGTGCTCTCCTTTTTTTGGCTCATCTGCTTCACCAGGATGGAGCTTAGTGGTAGCAACGGTGGCACTGGGTTCTGCGTCAATGATCCATATTCCCCTTTCTAATTTTCTCTCGAAGTCAGAATCCACATCTAATTCATAGGCTTTAACTTCGGCCACCAGGGACTGCTTTGAGCGACAGTCAATAGTATTATGCCAAGGGCTCTTATGGAAGTCACACCCCTTCCCGGTATCTTTCTTTGTCTTTCTAGTGTCCCTATTTTCTTGAGGATTGTACTGGTTGTCCTGATATTGTCCATATTTTCTCTATCCTTTGTTCGATGGGTTGGGGTCTCCCTTTCCTGGATTTTGTTGTGAGGGGTTCCCAGGCCCAAATTGCCATGTCTTTTGTTTGAGCTTCTGCTCGATTTTGACAACATATCATTAGGCCCCACCCAAGGATGAGATGTCCAGAAATTCCATTTCAGTCTGGATGTATCTATGCAGAGAACAACAATACTTGAGCACCAGATGTTGCTCAGAATATTTGATACCCAACTTGGTGCGCAAGGTATGGAAGATATTTTTAAATCTAGCACTACTTGGTCTCTTTCTTGCCACAGTGTGGTCCATTTGGTATACAGGTTTTCATAACTTCCGACAGGGTAGTATTGTTCCTTAATAGCATCCCTGAAGGATTTCTAGGTGGCCGTGACTGAAAATAATGAGGTTTCCTCTGTTTCCTTTTTCTCACAGAAAGTTCCCCACCAATTTTTGACATGGGGAATGACTTTGAGGAGCACAAAAGTAATCTTTTCTCTATTCGAAAATTTATGAACAGAAAAATACCCTTCTAGTAGATTCAACCACTTGTCTACAACATCTGCATCTATCTGACCTTCAAATATAGGAATAATAAAGTTTATTTGTACCTTGAAGGTGGTGGCACCTCCATTTGAAGAAGATGCGTCGCCTGTTGGTAGTCGCCGAAGGATTTGTACAAAACTATCCATCATCTCGTTCCTCTGTTGTGTGAGGGATTCCTCAATCAATAGTTTGAAAGGATCTCCTATCCTGTAATATTTATTTTCTCCTACCATGGGAGGTTGGTTCGGCATGTGAGAGCTTCTGTCCTCAAGAGAAACAAGCTCGAGACCCAACTCTTCGTACTCTGACCTCGTTGGGGACATGTATTAAGACGACAAGGAGAAGACTTCTTCGATACCACTGATCCGGATTTTATGAGAAGAACGAAATGAATATAGATTATTAATAGATTCTTAAAAAAAAATAATAGAGATATAGTAAAACTGGTTTTCTATTCAATAACGAAATAAGCTGAAGCTATAAAATGCAGCGGAAACAAGCTTGTTGGAATGGTGGTGGCTTATCTTTGAGAAGAGATGTGACGGTAGCACGCATTCACAAGAAGAAAATTACAATGAGGCTCTGAAGGCCTTTTTACAATAAGAAAGAATGCACAAAAACCCTAGACATCCAAAAGCCTAACACTAGGAGATGAAGCACCAAAAGTCATGTGGGCCCCGTTTGGGTAAGTTAGTGCATCAACTTCCCGTGGTTGTAACGTTTGCATACGATCTCTGTTTTAGGCGTGCGATAGTCCACTGGAAAGGTATCATCGAGGAGATTAATTTTGGGGGCTCAATGATCCCTTCAACTATCATTGAGGAGCTCGATACCGAAAAACCTTCATTTAGGCCCTCAAAATGGCCCCGGAAGTTAAAACTACTAAAAATAGTAAATTGCCAAAATTGTCAGAAAACTGTTTTGAGCTAGTTGGAAAAGGTGGGTGGCCACTGATAGCCATCTGGATCAATCCTTGCTCCTTAGGCAGAAATGGTCTCCATTGCATTGAGGTCCCCCATTAGATGAGGAAATTTCTGCTGAATTTCTCCCTGGGTGAGCCACTTGCCTTGGTGCAGGAGCTGGCCTGCTTTGACGACTCGATAAAGTTGGATCCTTTGTTATCGAGTGCCCTTAATATATCTATCCACAATATTATCATTGGATGCCTATTGTATGCAGTCGGGGTTGAGCTCTATTGGTGTCAGTTGTTCTGCTACTTCTGGGGAGTCAAATAATGGTGGGAAATAACGGCGAAGGAGATCCACCTTGAACATTGGGTGCAGGGCAAGGAAAGGAGGAATGTTGAGATCAAATGAATTAACCCCCACAGACTTGGTGATAGTGTATGGTCCATAAGGGAGTGGGCGAAGCTTCTGATGGGGTCCTATAAGCAAGGATGATTTTAGGGGCTAAATTTCGCTCATGGGCTAATTTTCCATGGTTTTTCCAAAAATGAGATTCGCTATTTTAAAAATGATTCGCCCAAATTCTATAGGATAAAATTATTTTGCCTTAAAAATCGCCAAAATTTTATAAAAACTATATAAAATCCTTAGAAATTTGAATATTTTTACAAAAATATCGCCAAACATTTATAGTTTTCATATGAAGGATTAGTAAGATTCGCCAAGGTTTCTACATTTTAAAATAAATTTCCATCCTTGAAATCATCCCTGCCTATAAGGCGTTCTTTCTGCAAGTGCAACCAAACTTTGTCGCCCACCTGAAACTTATGTGGCACTCAATGTTGATCATGGTGCTCTTTGTACTTGTCATTGGACTTCTGTAGGATATCCTGAACCTATTGGCGAATGTACTGGATTGACTCAATGAACCGGGTGGCTTTGTCAGCTTCAGTTGGAGAGGGAGATGAGTCAGTCGAGGTGATTTCAAGGGGAAGTACAACATCTATGGGACCCAATGGTTGGAATCCTAACCCCACTTGAAAGGGGTTGTGGTCGGTTGAGCTATGCAAGGCTCAGTTGTAGCTATGCTGGACATAGGGAAGGCTCTCATCCCATGTGCGAGGGTGCTTTGAATTATACATGTGATGGATATGCACAATCATTCGACTTACAACCTCGGTTTGGCTATCTATCTGGGGGTGGAAGGTCATGGATTTGGTGAGCTTGGTGTCAAGCAGTGACCAGAGGCTCGACCAGAATGTGCCGAGAAATCAACTATCCTGATCTGAGACGTGGGATTCCAAAATGTACCTAGACTCATTCAAAGAAGAGCTTGGCAGTGGCCTTTGTTGTGATGCTCTTCTTGTAGGCAACCATAATCGCCATCTTAGAAAAGTGATCAACAACCACAAAAACATAGTCATTTCTCCGCTTGGTGGATGGGAGGCCCAATATGTAGTCCATTCAGATGGATTCCCAGGGCCTATCAGGAGTAGGAAGAGGGGTGTACGAGCCATGTTTCTTAGTGGTCAGTTTGGGAATAGCATAGTTAGTGCAGGACCTGATATACTTGCTGACCTCCGATCGAAGTTTCGACTAGTAGAAATGTTTCTATAGCATCGCCACTGTCGTTTCGATGCCGAAGTGTCCTGCCACCCGACTGTAGTGGGCTTCCCTGATCAGCTTCGCTCACTCACTTGATGGAACACAGATATGGCCCAGACGACACAACAACCCATCCTGAAGATGGAAATTACCGACAATTGCATTTGCACCCAACATTTGGTAGGTGGTGGCGAAGTCAGGGTCTGTCTCATAGAGTTGGGGCCATCCAGATGTCTCATGGCCGCAAGAGTCTAGCACCGTGGTGAGTGCCATGACTGGCGGTCTACTGAGGCAATTAGGGACGCGATTGGTTCTTCCTCTTTTATACTAGATGTTGAGTTGGAATTTCTACAAGTATGTGGACCACTTTTGATGGAGGTCATTTTTCAATTTTCCCTATGTCTGCATGAATTGTAGTGGCTTATGATCAGTGTGGATGATTGTCTCCTTCCCAAGAATGTAATGTCTCCACTGGCAGCATGCTTGCACAATGGAGTACATTTCTTTGTAGTAATTGGGGTACTTACCGACAACATCTGATAGTCTCTCACTATGATAGGCCACAGGGTGGCTGTGCTGATTCAGAATGGCACCCATAGCATAGTCTGAAGCATCTTCCTCGATCTCAAAGGGATGTTGCAGGTTTGGTAGTGAAAGTACCAGCGCTGAGCACAAGCATTGCTTCAAATCATCAAACGTTTTTTGTTGGGACCGGAACCATGCAAATTTCTCCTTACCACCACCCCTTTTTACTTGGATGAGGGCCCATGTAATATGGGATAATCCCAACACGAACCTGCGGTAGAAATTAGCAAGTCCCAAGAAGCTCTGAAGCTCAGTGAGTGTTGTTGGGGCTGGCCAGTCACGGATGACTTGGATCTTTGCTGGATCCACATGTACACCATGCTGATCAATGATGTAGCCTAGGTAATGGACCCTATCCATGCCAAAGGAGCATTTTTCCAGGTTGGCGTATAGCTTGTGCTGCCGCAGGGTGTGAAGAACTTGCTGAATATGCTGCAAGTGTTCGGCCCAAGTCTTGCTGTAAATTATGATGTCATCTAGATACACCACTACAAAAGTATTGGTGAATGGTAGCAGGATATCACCCATTATCCTCATGAAAGTGGCTAGAGCATTTGTCAAACCAAAGGGCATGAACAACCATTCAAAAAGTCCTTCCTTTGACTTGAAGGCAGTCTTCCATACATCTGTCTGTTCTATCGGGACCTGGTGGTAGCCAGACTTCAGATCAATCTTACTGAAGTATTTGTCCCCCATGAGTTGATAAAGGAGGTCATCGATTCGGGGAATCAGGTACTGGTTTATGACAGTGATTTTATTCAGAGCCCGGTAATCAATACAGAGTCGCCAGGTTCCATATTTCTTTTGTACCAGCATGATTGGGCTCCCGCAAGGTGATGAGCTGGGGTGGATGTGCCCCTCGTGGAGCAGTTCTTTGATTTGTCACTTGATCTCCTCATTCTCTAACAAGGAGCGATGATAGACTGGCCCATTGGAAAGAGGTGCACCAGGGGTTAGATCGATGGGGTGCTTGACTTGGTAGTGCATAGGTACCCCTGTAGGTGAGGAGAAGATATCTGAGTATTCTTCCATGACCTTATCTACTTGCTTCTGCTATGTGGAGAGGTCAGCTGAGGAGACCCTGGATGTGGCTGTGATATTTTTCTTATTCTGAGAGCGAATCATGAAGAAATCAAACTTCCCCGTTTGAGAGATGACCTTCCTGCATTGCTTAGTAGAGATCAAGGAAATAACACTAGGTGGGACTGCCTTGGGTATCCTATACAATTTCTTGTTCAAAGTAATAATAACACTATGAGGCCTAGACTCATATACAACATGACGTTTCCATAGATAAGGTTGGCCCAAAATCACATCACAAAATTGGAGAGGAGCAACATCACACAATACCTCATCTTTGAAGGGCTTGATGCCGTACGGCGGTCAGCACTCTTGGCTGACGTGGAGATCGCTTCCTTGGTGGAGCCATCCAATGGTGTAGGGTTGTGGGTGCGGCCTTGTTGGTAGGGCCAGTTGCTTGATGACCTCTGCTGAGATGAGGTTCTTCTGGCTATCACTATCAACGATGAAGTGCAGCGGGGTGCCTTTTACCCACATCTGTGAATGGAAGAGGCGCTCTCCTTCTTCTGGCTCGTCTTGTTCACCAGGCTGGAGCTTGGTGGTAGCAATGGTGGCAATAGGTTCCACATCAATGATTCATATTCCCCTTTTGGGTTCTGTCTCAGAGTCAGAATCCACATTTGATTCAGAGGCTTTCACTTCGGCCACCAACGACTGCTTTGAGCGGTAGTCATAAGTGTTATGCCAAGGGCTCTTATGGAAGTCGCACCACTTCCTGGTATCTTTCTTTGTCTTTTCAGTGTCCTTATTTGCTTGCAGCTTGTACTGGTTGTCCTGATACTATCCATATTTTCTCTGTCCTTTGTTCAGTGGGTTGGGGCCGCCCTTTCCTGGATTTTGTTGTGAGGGGTTCCCAGGCCCAAATTGCCGCGTCTTTTGTTTGAGCTTCTGCTCGATTTTGACGGCATATCGGTAGGCCGCACCCAAGGATTAGATGTCCAGAATTTCCATTTCGGTCTAGATGTATCTATGTAGAGCACCACGATAGTTGAGAACCATACGTCACTCTAAATCTTTAATACCCAACTTGGTGCGCAAGGTATGGAAGATATTTTTAAAATCTGGCACTGCTTGGTCTCTTTCTTGCTGCAGTGTGGTCCATTTGGTATACAGATCATCATAACTTTTGACAGGGTAGTATTTTTCCTTAATAGCATCCATGAAGGATTCCCAGCTGGCCATGACTGAAAATTATGAGGTTTCCTCTGTTTACTTTTTCTCACAGAAAGTTTCCCACCAATCTTTGACATGGGCAATGACTTTGAGAAGAACAAAAGTAATCTTTTCTCTATTCGAAAATTTATGAATAGAAAAATACCCTTCTAGTAGATTCAACCACTTGTCTACAACATCTGTGTCTATCTGACCTTCAAATATAGGAATATCAAAGTTTATTTGTACCTTGAAGGGCGCGGCACCTCTGTTCGAAGAAGATGCATCGAATGTTGGTAGTCGCCTAAGGATTTGCGTGAAACTATCCATCATCTCGTTCCTCTGTTGCATGAGGGATTCCTCAATCAACAATTTGAAAGGATCTCCTGTCCTGTCATATTTCATTTCTCCTATCATGGGAGGTCACTTGGGTGTGTGAGAGCTTCTGTCATCAATAGAAACAAGCTCGAGACCCAACTCTTTGTACTCCGACCTCGTTGGGGACATGCATTAAAACAACAAGGAGCAGACCGCTCTAATACCACTGATATGGATTTTATGAGCAGAACAAATTGAATACAGATTATTGACAGGTGCTTAACACAAAATAACAGAGATACAGTAAAATTGGTTTTCTATTCAATAACGAAATAAGCTGAAGCTGTAAAATGCAGCAGAAACAAGCTTGCTGGAATGGTGGTGGCTTATCTTTGAGAAGAGATGCGACGACAACGCGCATTCGCAAGAAAAAAAATTACAATGAGGCTCTGAAGGATTTTTTACAATAAGAAAGAATGCCCAAAACCCTAGACATCCAAAAACCTAACCCTAGGAGATAAAGCACCAAAAGTCACGTGGGCCCCATTTGGGTAAGTTAGTACATCAACTTCTCGAGGTCGTAACTTTTGCATACAATCTCTGTTTTATGCGTGCGATAGCCCATTGGAAAGGTATCATCGAGTAGATTCATTTTTTTGGATCAATGATGCCTATGGCTATTATTGAGGAGCTCAATACTGAAAAACATTCATTTAGGCCCTCAAAATGGCCCCAGAAGTTAAAATTGCTAAAAATAGTAAATTGCCAAAATTGTTAGAAAACTGTTTTGAGCTAGTTGGAAAAGGTGGGTGGCCATCGATATGCATCTGGATCAACCTCCCTCCTTAGGAAGCAATGGTATCCATTGCGTTGAGGTCCCCCATTAGATGAGGAAATTTCTGCTGAATTTGGCCTCGGGTGAGCCACTTGCCTTGGTGTAGGGGCTTCCTTGCTTTGACGACTCGATAAAGCTGGATCCTTTGCTGTCAAGTTCCCTTGATCTGTCTGTTCACAATATTATCATTGGATTCCTGTTGTATGTAGTTAGGGTTGATCTCTGTTGGTGTCAGTTGTTTTGCTACTTTTGAGGTGTCCAATAATGGTGGGAAATAAGCGCGAAAGAGATCCACATTGAACACTAGGTGCAAGCCAAGGAAAGGAGGAATATTGAGCTCAAAAGAATTATCCCCCATGGCCTTGGTGATAGTGTATGGTCCATAATGGAGTGGACGAAGCTTCCGATGGGGTCCTGTAAGGCATTCATTCTGCAAGTGCAACCAAACTTTATCGCTCACCTGAAACTTATGCAACACCTGATGTTGATCATGGCGCTCTTTGTACTTGTCATTGGACTTTTGTAGGATATCCTGAACCTATTGGTGGATTTGATAGATCTGATCAATGAACCGGGTGGCTTTGTTAGCTTCAGTTGGAGCAGGATATGAGTCATTCGAGGTGACCAAAAGGGGAAGTGCAACATCTATGGGACACAATGGTTGGAATCCCAACCCCAGTTGAAAGGGGTTGTGGCCGGTTGAGCTATGAAGGCTTAGTTGTAGCTATGCTAGATATAGGTAACACTCTCATCCCATCTATGAGGGTGCTTTGAATTATACATGTGAAGGATATGCACAATCATTCGATTTACAACCTTAGTCTGGCCATCTGTCTGGCTGTGGAAGGCCGTGGATTTGGTGAGCTTGGTGTCCAGCAGTCACTAGAGGCTCGACCAGAGTGTGCTGATAAATCAACTATCCCGATCTGAGACAATGGTTTGTGGGATTCCAAAATGTACCCAGACTCATTCAAAGAAGAGCTTGGCAGTGGCCTCTACTGTGATGCTTTTCTTGTAGGTAACTAGAATCGCCATCTTAGAAAAGCGATCAACAACCATAAAAACATTGTCATTTCCCCGCTTGGTGGATGGGAGGCCCAACATGTAGTCCATTGAGATGGATTCCCATGGCCTGTCAGGAGTAGGAAGANNNNGGCCTGTCAGGAGTAGGAAGAGGGGTGTACATGCCCTATTTCTTAGTGGTTGGTTTGGAAATAATGCAGGCAGTGCAGGACCTGATATACTTGCCGACCTCCTGTTGAAGTTGTGAGATCGGAAGAG
>CBVK0100099862.1:0-22533 GCA_900067695.1 Picea abies
TTTCAGGTGTCTTCTCTATCACAAAATTTTTCAATACTTCCATGATATCCTCTTTTAAACCATCCATTTTAATATTCATTGCCTTAAAATTAGCTTCTGTTGAATCCATCATCTTTTATAGTTCATCTTTTGTTACTATCTTATTTTGTAAATCATTTATGTCCCTATGCATTTCTTCACCTTCATCAAGAGTNTCATTTATGTCCCTATGCATTTCTTCACCTTCATCAAGAGTCCAAGTAGGATTATCTAGAGGGTTATTTGGTGTAGAAGTTCCCTTTTTGGGTGGCATGTTGGCCAAGTATCACTTTTGAACCTTGATTTTGAGGTGGTTCTACTAGACAATCTTTCTTCTATTGTATCTCCAAAGTTTCGGCACTTCTGGGTATGAAACTTTCTTTTTTGTAGTTCTCTAATATTTATTCTCTGTAATGCCACAAGTCTGATCAAAATTGGATGTGCCAAGTGAAATTTACGGTAACTTCCCCACAACTTTCTTATTTTTTTCCTTTCCAAGAGATCTCACTTGTATAGTGGGCCCCGCACAAAATAAATGGTATAAAATTTGGAAACTCATACCAAAAATACTACAGACTGTCCACTATCCAATGAAATTAGTCTCACTCAAGTTGGATACTCTAGGAATAAGTTATGATTGTTTTACCTGGAACACCTTCTTGAGACTAGTCAATAGGACTAGTCAGATACCCTATCTTCCACAGGGTGTATCTACAAATTTACGATGACCCAGAAGATGAAATTTTTACCATAGATACCCTAATAATTTTTGCGAATATCATTTGGATTTCAAGGTCTGAAACATTGCAGAAATGTTTTTATAGAAAAAATTCTGCAATGACTCAATTCAAGATGATTCCAGAACCCTATCTTGCACAGATTGTATCTCCGAAATTATAAGGCCTCGGGAACTGAAATTTCAACCCAACATACCTTGATCCATATGCTAAATATCCTCCAATCCATTCCTTCTGAAACATTGTAGAAACAAGGTTATAGCAAAAATGCCAAGGTGTCTCAGATGTAATAGAAAAACCCTAAGACCTTGAGCTCTGATACCATATGTTAAGAACCAAATATCAATATAGCATAGAAACACCTTAGAATAAGTACTCAATGCCTTGAAAAAGAGAGAAAATAAAATAATAAGCCTCTTCGAGGGGGAAACCTCCTTATGCCCACATAAATGTACAATTACAAGATGATTCAAAATGAAAATTTCTCCTTGGTATATATATAGGAGACTAAGAGGTATAATTACAACTAATGGACTAAAGCTGACATAAATAAAATAACATTACTAATATAATATGCCCTAATTAATGGGTAATGAGCCACTATTTAGGGATTAACAGGCTCCATCTGTGAATCCTAAGTAGACTAAAGACTCTGTTGACATCTTCCAACTAAGAGAAAACTCGATAAGCAAGCTAAAGACAAAATGTAAAGGGAAAAAATATATACACTAAATTATACAAAAATTTACGCCCAATCTTGGGGTTCAAGCATAATATATTTTCAAGTAGAGCCCATTCCTATGCTTGACCAACATATTCCCTTCGTAATATTCTAAATCATAGGCTCATTTTTCTAAGACACGTTGCACGATATAGGGGTCATGCCACATGGGTTTGAACTTGCCTGCCCACATAAGTTCTTTGGCTTGATCATATAAAAGGACCAGGTCACCCTTAGGGTACAACCGAGGACAACCAAACTTATCATACTAGACCTTGACACATATTTTGTTCACCTCGATATCTATAGAGGCATCTCGATGCTGCTCATCCAGACTCTCTAGGTGTATGAGGCATCGTCCGAGATCGGAAGTTTCAGGGAGGAGTGCAACTGCCAATTTAAGAGAAGGGATTTTTCATTCAATAGGTAAAATTGACTCCACAACGTGTACTAACTAGAAAGGAGAAAATCCGGTGGCAGTCTGGACTAAGGTTCGTTATGCCTAGAGTGTGGGATATAGCATAATATGCCAGTCAAATTTACTCTAGCTAATATTTTTCTGCAAAATGGTCTGGAGAAACTTGTTGACAGCCTCTACCTGTCCATTTTCCTAGGGGTAGTAAGGGAAAGAATGACCATGTTTAAACCCCATCTTGGATTCTAGTTCTTCCATCATTTCATTCTGAAAGTGTCTGCCATGATCACTGACAATATCACTTGGGATACCAAATCTGGTGATAATTTGATTGAATACAAAGAAGGAGTAAGTATTCCCATCATATTTAACTGTAGGCATCGCCTAAACCCACTTAGTGAAGTAGTATATGACCACGATAATGTGTTGATTCCCCCCATCTAAAGGTGGGTTGCAATCCATGAAGTCCACCCCCCACTTGGTGAAGGGACTGACGGTAATGACTGGGTGAAGAGGGGATGGATGAAAGCACATTTTTTGAATCAACACCTAGCAGGGGTGACACTTCATAATTTCTTCAAACCAATACTTAAAGATAGATGGCCAGAAATAACTGGCTCGCAAAATTTATGGATTGTCACAAGCCCGGATAGATGAACACCACAAGCCCCACTATGGAAATTGTTTAGAACTGACTCGAATCATTTGTGATTTAAAGAACAATGCAGTATATTATCTATTCCTCAATGATACAAAGTGTCACCGATGATAATGTAACTCCTAGCTTGGTATCATACACATCGTCGGTCATCTCGCGAGATATGCTGAGGGAAATTCAAAGTTTGAAGATAGAGAACAATGTCTCCATACCAAGGGTCAGACGATGAGACAAGGAAAATTTCTTCATCCTCAAATGAATTAACATGGATACCATCCTCATCCAATAGTGAGAATTTAGATATTAACTCCGCAAAGACTAGTTATTTCTTGGATTTCACAGAAGTGAAATCGAGATCAAATTCTTGTAAAATGACAATCCATTTATTATATTTTCCCACTATGATACGTGTGGTAAGGACGTATTGAAATGGATTGACATCAGAAAAAACAATATTCTTTCAAAGAAATATATAATGGAATAAATGTTGAACTACATGAACAGAAACCAAAGATATCTTTTCAATGTGAGAATAATTGAGCTCATGACCGATTAAGTTTCGACTAAGATAGTAGATGAAATTCTCACATAGTTCATCAACCTATTGAACCAAAACCATACCAATCATCTCGTTGGAAGTGGCGACAAAAAGCAAGTGATCCCTATTGTAGTCAGGAGACTTTAGCAGAGGCGTTGATACCAAGTCTTTCTTCAAATAATCGAAGGACTCCTGGGCTCACTCATCCAAGATAAAAGGGGTGTTCATCTTCAAAAGATGCATGAAACCCTTAGTAATATTGGCATAGTTTACTATAAACCAACATAAAAAGTTAGCTTTCCCCTGTAAACCTTGAATTTTTCGAATAGTGCGTGGGGAGGCAACTGAAGTATTACCTGAATCTTTAACATATCTACCATGATCCTGGTCTCAGAGACTAAAAATCCCAAAAGACGTCCAAACCTAATGCAAAAGATGCACTTGTGAGGGTTTAATTGGATTCTATAATGACAACATATTTAAAAAACTAGCCGAAGTTGCTTGGAGGGATCCACACTCTTATGAGAGTGAGCAACAAGATCATTAAGACAATCTTTGAATATATTCTTAAGATCATGGAATGCAAAGGTCATAGCATGTTGGAAGGTTTCTCCGATGTTTTTAAGCCTGAAAGGCATCTTCCAGTATGTGAAACTACCCCAAAGACGAATAAATGTCATCTTGTGTTGATCCTTGGGTTTAACTTGAATTTGGTTATACCCTGAAAATCCATCCATTGAAGAAAAAACTTTGCTTCTTGCACACTCGTCGAGAATCTCATCGATGAAAGGTGTCGGGAAGTTGTCTTTATGATAGGCCTTTTTCAGGTCATGAAATTCCATGCATACATAGATGGTTCCTTGATTATTATTCATAGGAATAGGATTGGATACCCATTCAATCAAGGGAACCAGGTAGATAAAGAAAACATTAAGTAGTTTCTTTACCTCTACCTTAATATCAGGGGCCTTCCGAGGATTGACAACTCTAAGATGTTGTCGAATAGGCTTAGCATCCAGATAATTTATAATCTCATGATCGACAATACGAGTGTTGATTCCTATAATCTCTTCATATGACCAAGAAAATACATCTCAAAATTCCTTGAATAGTTCGATGTAGATCAGGATTTCTTCTGGCGAAAAATCTGCATCGATATGTACATTTTCAATCTTGCCAGGGGTACAAGAGATATTGATCATGACGGTAGGAGAGATACTTGACATATTTCCTTCAGCATAACTGTCATGTGTATCAAGTGGAACTATGGTGTGACTGCCTATCTTGCACAAAGTATATTGAAAGTCATTTTGTTTGTTTCTAGCAAGCTTTGGGAGAAAATAAGAACGACGATGCATATCATTTCAAGTTTTGTCAGAACCATTCATGGCTTCGATGATATATTCATTCGAGGGAAAAATATCATCAAGTAAGTCATGAGAACATGATGATGAAGAGTCCCATGTAGACTATCGGTGAGGTAATAGGATCGGGATCGACAGAAGAGTCAAGAACAACTTCATATGCAATCTCCACTGTCGATAGTTGCATGGATATTTCAGCATGTGACTGGCCTTCACAAGATGAATTCGAGGAATTTAGGTTTCACGGATCATTAAAATAGGAAGTGCGGAAAGGAATAGACCTCTCTCATGAAACAAGCCTACTGGACATGGTGTAAACATGGTGAATCTATTCCATGAAATCAAAGGTACCCATAAGGAATGAATACATTTCGGCACCGATATTCTCAGTTTCTAGCTGAGAATTGTCGACCATAGGGATCGATGGTCCAACTGATGCATTGGGGATAACATACGCAAAGGATAACTAGTCGATCTTCATGATCTTCCCATCATGAGGAAAACAAAGAGTACAAAATATGGGTGATATGACGATAGTCATAGCATAAGTCCAATTGTGTCCTAGTAAAAAGTTATAATCGAGGGGAACATCAACCACCTCGACATCCACCTATACAGTCTTCCCATGTAACTATAAATGTGTTGAAACTGCATAGAATAGATCTAGATAAACAATAATACAGACATTTTTAGAGAAAATTGGATAAATAACAAGAAGGAGAGAAAGAATGGAAGAATTCTCATTAACCATTATGAACAATGAATAATTTACACATGATATACTCTGTATAACTCAATGAATTCTCCTTAAGGATAACCAATGTGCCATAGTGGTGGTATAGAGTGATCTGGACACACAACAACAGTTACATAAGTGAACTGCCACCTAATCTAGTCTCTCAGGTAGTTACGGGAGTGAACTGCCACCTAGTTGAGTTAACTAGTCAACTAGTCTTCAGTTAACTAACTAAACAGAGAGTAGTGAGGAGTTAACTTAGTGAATCAAGGATAATGAGACACTCTGGTGATGATACCAAGGAAAGGTTTAATTAGCATGGTGTTGATCCCAATGTTGCATGGTGACAAAACCAATGCAACATCTAAACTCAACTCAACTAAGAAGAACTATAGTTTCTAGGTAACTATGTCCTTCACTCCAAGATGACTTCACAGAGAATGGATTTTTTTCTCAATGAAGGTCTTGGTGAAGATGTCTGTCATCTGTTCTGCTGAAGGAAAGAAATATAAGTCAATGATCCCCTCGTGCACTATGTCCTGGATGTAGTGCATGTGGATCTCTATGTGCTTCGTCTACTACCTTTGAACTAGATCTCTACAGAAATTCAGAATGCTTTGGTTGTCACACCAGATGATTATTGGTCGATGAAACTAAATTCCCAGCTCAGTGAGAAAATGTTGTAGCCACATAGCCTAAATGGTTATGTTAACTACCCCTCTGCACTCTACCTCGGCTCAAGTTAGAGAAATGGAAGCTTTCTTCTTGCTCGACCGACAGATAGGCCCAGAACCAAGACTGTGTGAGTAACCAAATGTGGACTTGCGATCAATGCTATCACCAGCCTAGTCAGAATCAACAAACCCAATGAGATATAATGTAGAGTCTTCTGCATAATGAATCCCAAAGGTAATGGTCCCCTGTAAGTATCGAAGGATATGATTTGCATCCTTCCAATGTAGCTCATGCAGCTCCTACATGAACCTGGAAACTACGCCAACTACATAGGAGAGGTCGGGTCTGGAGTGTGTGAGATACAACAAGATCCCCACTAGTTGTCTATATAATGTGCTATCAACCAGTGGAGTCTCCTTGCCATCCTCAAGTTTGACTCCTGATAGGAAAGGAGTCGTAACAAAATTTTAGTTTGTCATGTGAAATATCTCAAGGAGATCTCGTGCATACTTGGAGTGAGATAGTTTTATTCCTAATGCATCCTGACTTATCTTGAGTCCAAGGAAGAAGTGTAGCAGACCCATGTCCATCATTAAAAACCTGTCATGTAGAATCCTCTTGACTGCAACAATCGTTGAATTTGAGCACCCAGTGATCAACAAATCATCAACATACAAAACTAAAAGTAGAAGTGAATCATCCATCCTGAGCATACAAAACTAAAAGTAGAAGTGAATCATCCATCCTGAGCATGTAGACATTCGGGTCGATTTACAATGTACAAAGTTCTGTGACAACAGGTAGGAGTCCATCCTGGAATACCATTCCCTTGGATCTTTCTTGAGGCCATAAAGTAACTTCTTTAGTCGACAGGCCAAAGATGAGTCCTACATAAATCCATGGGGCTGCTCCATGTAGACATCCTCAGAGAGATCACCATGAATAAATGCATTCTTCATGTCCATTTGATGGAATTCCCATCCCTTGGCTTCTGCAATGGCATGGGACAATCAAATGGAATCCATCTTCACTACTAGAGTGAAGGTCTCATCAGAGTCAATACCATGAACTTGATGAAAGCCTTTGGCAACAAGCCTAGCTTTGTATCTATTGATATGTCAATTCGCTGTGGTCTTTGTCCTGCAGACCCATATACATATGACAATTTTCCTCCCAGAAGGAAGGGGAACCAAATCCCAAGTCTGGTTCTCGAGGAGGGAGTTGTAGGCCTCTTGCATGGAGGATTCCCAAAAGGGATTTCCAACAGCCTCAACATAATACTGTGGATCGGAAGACTGAACCAAGAAAATATTCCTAGAGGGAAATGGTTCAATGGTAGTGAGTGCAACAGGAGGCTCCTAGAAATCAGATTGAGTCCTCCTAGTATTGGCTGGATCACCAATGAGATCCCCTTCATCCTGAAGAGTAGTGTGTGCCCACTTGGGCCTCTTCTCTAGCTCTACAACTGAATCTATATGCTCCGACTTTGCATCTGACTATACTGAGTGTGAATCTGAATATGAATCATCTGAGTCCTTTGAATCAAAACTCTCATCTGAATAAGAGTCGACATGTGCATGCTCATGATCTTGAACAGGTGGAAGAGTGAAGGTGTCTGCATGCGGCTACTGAGGTACATGCGAGATACTTTCCTCGAATTTGACACTATGCTCAATGATGAGCTGGTCCGAGGAAAGATCAATAAGATGATATCCTTTCACACCGTTGGGTGATCTAACAAAAATGCACTCAGTTCTCTATGGATCAAGTGCCTTGCTCTTTTCAGAGGGAATTCGGGCCCATGCACATGAACCAAAAATGTGAAAGTGGGTCACTTCTAGTTTCAGGCCACTCCAAGCCTCATAAGGGGTCTTATCCTTTACAGATCTATGAGGGGATCTATTTTAGATGTATGTTTCACAGTTAAGTGCATCATCCCATAGTCTCTGTGGTAGTGACTTTGCATGCATCATGCAAGATGCCATCTCCTTTAGAGATATGTTTTTCTACTTAGCAACTCCATTTTCTTGCGGAGTGTAGGGAACTATATGCTGCAGCTGAATCCCTACCTCATGGAATAGATTATGGATCTCATGATTCACATACTCTCCCCCATTATTAGTTTGGAGGAATTTGATCTTCTTTCCGGACTATGTCTCAACCAAGGCTTTGAAATCTTTGAGGTTTTGAAAGACCTCGTATTTTTTCCTGAGAAAGTAGATCCAAGTAAAATGTGAGAAATCATCAACAAAAATGAGAACAAAACTCTCTTTTTTGATGGATGGATGCAAAAAAGGACCCATAAGGTCACTGTGTATCATATCTAAAGGTGCGGAATCTCGCTGAGACTTTCCTTTGTCGAATTTCTCTTGAGGGTGTTTCCCAAGAACACATCCCTCACATACTCCCTTGGAGAAATGGATGTCTGGTAGACCATCAACTAATATGTGCTTGCTAAGTTGTTGCATGTATCTAAAATTCAAATGTCCAAACCTTTTGTGCTATATCCTACTATTTTCATCAGCATGAGTAAGAAGTAAAGCAAAATCAGGTTCAATGAATTAAGAAAAAGTATACAATCTAGACTGATGATTTACCTCACTAGTAGAAACCCTGGAGTTGGTTTGCATGTCGTATATGTCCACAGAATTTGGGGTGAATAAGACTTTCTTTCCAGTGCCAAAATTTTTCATCTCATACACAGAGAGAAGGTTGACGCTTGGGAACATGCAACACATTCTTGAAGATTTTGTTGGTGAGTTCAATCCTTCCTTTGTCGGTGACTTTGAAAGAAGAGTTGTCCCCCATCATAATAGGAGGACCTTTTCATGCATCCAAAGAATAATAGATTGCTTCTGATACAACCATTTGATGTGATGCTCTTGAATCAACGATCCAAGCATCGAGAGAGGAGTTGATTGGAATCAAGGCATGGCTAGAATTGCCTTTCTTGGAATTCAGATATTTTGGCTTCTTCTTCTTTGCACCCTCGGGGATGTGATCTCCAATGTTTTTTTGATGAAGTATTTGAGACATCAGATCTTTTTTTTTTTGCATGCATGCAGATTCCAAATGGAATCCTTTGTGACAGTATGTACATTTCTCCCCTTTTCTTCCCTTTCCTCCTTTGGATCTAGAGGCATCGGTGAAGGGTTTTCTATACCCTTCCTTCTTCGGATGTGCATGAGCTTTCCATTTATCTTTATATTTAGATTTCTGATATTTGTGGATTCCATCTTGCACAGTGAGTGCATGCACCTTAGGGCCTTTGATTGCGCCTATGTTGATGAGCTTGGTTTGATCTTGTGTCAGGGATTCGATAAAGTCCTCAAGAGAAGGCATCTTCTAGGTGGCTCCAGAGGTGAATATTACACTATGGAATGTATATGTGAATACAGATAATTTAGGACCAATCTTGGAGAGAACGGTGATAACCATTTGTTTATCCTCCTTCGATTTATCAACCCCACAAGCCTTGAGTTGCAACAGTAAATCCTTGAATTTCGTAAAGAAATCTTTGATATTCTCGAAGCTTTTTGGATCCAATGTGAGCAGCTCCATGTCCAGAATGTGTCCCTTCATCTCATCCTGTTTTCCAAAGAGCCTTCCAAGGTGGTCTAGTCTTCATTGGGAGTCTTATAGGAAGATATATGAAAAAGGAGATCAGGAGAAATAACACTGCAAATTGTTCCAAGTGCCTCATCCATGTGATTTAAGTACTTGTATTTTTCTATGGCTAATGTTGTCTCTCTATCTGTATTCATGGTTAACCTGTAAAACCCTCTGGATCAGAGATGTATGGATATTTTCTCCTTCCATGCAAAATAGTTGTAACGTGTAAGAATGAATTCTTTTTGGAATTCCATCTTTCCGCTGTCTTCAATCTTTTGTACCTGCAAAACATTTTCATGTAGTTTTTTCTTAGAATTCCATTGACTCTGATACCATGTAAATGTGTTGAACCTTCAAAGAATAGATCTATCTAAACAATAATACAAACATTTTCAGAGGAAAATGGAGAAATAAGAAGAAGGAGAGAAACAATGGAAGAATTCTCATTAACCGTTATGAACAATGAATAATTTACACATGATATACTATGTATAACTCAATGATTTCAACTTGAGGATAACCAATGCACCATATTGGTGGTCTAGAGTGATCTGGACACACACCAGTAGTTATGGGAGTGAACTTCCACCTAGTTTAGTCTCTCAGGAAGTTACAGGAGTGAACTGCCACCTAGTTGAGTTAACTAGTCAACTAGTCTTCAGTTAACTGACTGAAAAGAGAGTAGTGAGGAGCTAACTTAGGGAATCAAGGCTAATGCACCACTCTGGTTATGATACCAAGGCAAGGTCAAATTAGCATGGTGATGATCCCAATGTTGCATAGTGACAAAACCAATGCAACATCTAAATTCAACTCAACTAGTCAAACTAAAGTGTCAACTAAAAGAGAATATTCTCTAGGTGGAATATTTTACCCTAAATTATAGGAGACTAGATAATGACTAATTATGACTAATAAACAAGGAAAACCCTTAGGAAAAATTAATCCTAGGTGTGTGTGAAGTAACTCCAACACTAACTGGACTGAAAAGGGAGGAAGAATACCGTGAGGGTGGAAGGAATGACCATCAAAATCAGTCAACATGGTCGGCGATTGAGAAAGAGTCAGAGATCTGAGAGGTTTCCAAAATATCAGGGACATCACACATGTAGAAGTGCCTTCATAAAAAATTGCACGTTTTATGGTATACTTTGAGTACCCCACGTGGATTTGGAATGCCACATGGTAAGGAAAGAGAGGCTTCACATCTATGACGTCAAACTTGATAAATTTCATGCCACTAGGGTCTAGAGATACTGATTCATATATCAAGGGATTCCTCTATGAAGAAAACATATGGATTACCTCCAGAGTTGACATCGCACAAGGGGTTTGACCCAGGTCCTCAACAATAGAGTAATTATGGGTGAGTTTAGCATTTGGATTGTGCGTAGAGTGCTTGAGTATTCCTTTCGAAATACGAGGTGGTGGCTCTATTTTTTTGATCTGCAAAGTTATCCCTGAAGGAGGAGGAGGAGATTCTAGAACAGATACAGTCTGTGAGGAACTGTAATCATGAGAACGGGTGGCTACATTAACCTGAGAATTAACCATATTGATACACAAATGATCATCGTCTTATGTCAGTGGGTTTTGACTTCCACCGGCCACATTTATGGAATTTGAGGAGCTCAAGGCCATGTGTTGGTTATGTGGGAAATGATTCGTCATCACAGCGGGTGGTAGAGATAAGAGACTCATAGATTCCGCAAGTTTAGGGAATAAATGAGTAAGATGATCATTTTTGCAAAGATTACAATGAAATTTCACCTTACGCCTTTCTTTCTTTCCCTCTCCAACATTATTATTCATATTCTCATTATTACCATTTTCCTTGGGTTTATTATTATTCTTCCCACCCTTACGATTATTATTACATCCTTTCTTATTATTCCCGCCTAGTTGTTGGTTACCATTTGGTCTGGTCGAAGATTGCATGAAATGTACATCCATCAACCGAGTGGGATTGGAAGATACAGACGAAGTTGGCCCTCCTACATATTGTCTTAGAGACAACTCTTTCAAATGGCTTGTCACCAAGTATACTGATTTCACATTGGAGGAGCCTACAATTCCATCGTCATGAGTTTTGGGATTTTTTCTAGGGTCATAGTTTGACCTCAGTGCATCAGGAAGAATATGGTATAACATCCTAGACTGAGCGTATATAAGATTTAACTAATCGGCTTTGAAAAATGATTCTTCCTTAGATGTAACCTCGGATGTAGCAACATCCTTTGAGATAGGAGGTTGCAAGGACTTAAGGAACCATTCTAAAAGAAAATCCAGGGGAATGCAAGTCTTGATCAACCTCTTCCATATATGCCACTCCTGGATGTGATCTGAGATATGAGTGGCAGTGTCCTAGCGTATATTTGACATAACTTTTAGGTCAGCATCGTAATGAACTGACAATTGGAAGTGGTTAAGGAATATTAGCACCATCTGACTTAAGGTCCCATATGCCCCTTAGGTAGCTCAATATACCATTTCACAACAACCCCAATGAGGGTGCCTTGAAATAATCTTAACTGAATGGAATTTTCATTAAGGGAATTCAAAGAGAATCATAGGTGAAAGGTGGTTATGTGATCACTGATATCCTCGCCATTCTTACCTTTGAATTTTGAAATATCCAAAGGAATATTGGTGCGGATGGGGGGCCATGTAGAATCATGACACATAGGATTGTTCATCAACTTAGAGAAGTCTGGCAGATTAAGCATGGCGAGAAAAGGAAGACGGGGTTGCAACATCTGGCCCCAATCTCCCTGGAAAGATTGTGTTTGGGGAACTGTAGCCCATCTAGAGTTTTGGTAAGAACCATGGACCTGTATAGGATTGTAAGACCCTCCTCAAGGATGATTCATAAGAGGTTGGTTGGGAATCAGTCCAGTATGAACATTGAATGTTCTGATGGGGGTTATAAAAATTCCCCCCAGCCAGTGTGGCTCCGGGTTGGGGGTTTCCCAAGGTGTGAATCTGTAGGATAAAGGTGGATTCGTCATGCCAAACATGTTGGTTGGAATCAACACTGAGGAGGTGAGGGTATATGACAGAAATTGAAAAGAAGCTTGTTCGTGAGGTTGGTTGCTCCACCCAAAAGAAAGAGAATTAGACCCATGGTTAAAAGAGGGAACGCCTCCCATAGTAGGGTTTCTTTGAGGGATCTAAGAGCCACCAAAAAAGACTAGAGTATAAGGAGGAGTTGTGCCCCCAAGTCCAATGCTAGCATTAGGGCCAATAACTAGGATGGAGTTTGAAAACTGTGAAGTAAAATTCAGCATACCATAGGAAAAAGGACTAGAGGCCATAGGGATGGACTAAAAATTATAGCTCGATGAGTGACCAAGAGACCCAAATGGGTTCCAGGAAATAGGTTGAGTATTCACTATAGGATAATAAACAATCATGATATTTGCTTCTGGCACTACAACCATTGTGGTTGTAGGAGTCAAAGGGGTACCATTAACTATAGTAGGTGTGGGAGTCAAAGGGCTCCCAGTATTTTGATGATAAAGTTTAGTACTCATCCTTGTAGAATCACAATTCTAAAAAGTGAAGGTGTGTGTACCACGTCTAATAACGATACGCCTTTTATAAGGAAAATACTTGAAATATGGTGGTAACTGTAACAAGTGGTGGGACCGACGGGGAAGCTGGTCCGAATCCACGATGACTTAAGACTGAATATACAAAAAATAAATCCGAAGTCCAACTAATAATCAAAGAGAACACCAAAAATAATCAAACGACAAATATACTCACAAAAAAGATAAAGTAGTTGAAAATGGCCTCCCTCCCTAAAGAAGGTATGCCTCGCCCAAGAGGGGCCTGAGACTCCTTGCTAAAGATTAAAGGTAACATAATCAATTATAAGGGCCCTCATGGACTTAAAAATGAGTCATCCAGATCCCCTTCAAGGGTAATCCTCCATAAAGGTTTTGTGTTGTTTGACCCTTATCTGACCTAGGGTACCTATTGAATAACCCTTGCAAGTAACCTATGTGGCACCCAATTCAAGCAACTAAGAAACCATTGTATAACCGATACACAAGTGAGTAGTCATAACTCAGGTCCACCATATGGGCATGTTAGAAAAGCCTAAAACCTTGAAAGCACCACCTCTCATGGAGGTAAGGGAACTAGCAAAATCCCCAGATACAAATAGATCCTCAGAAATATCTTTGATGCTAAGAAGGTATCAGGGGGATATCCCTTCAACCGACCTCGTGTGACCTTGTGATTAACTCCGGTGGAAGCAGAGCCTCCTGATATTACCAATTATACAATGGATTTCTCTACTCTGTTAGTCATATAGATATGTTGATTTAATAGCCTTGGATAAGTTTACTCACAAAATCCTATTCCAAGGCACTAAATCCTAAGCTAGTTTGTGCACCCTAGAAGATAAAATTGTTACTAATGAATTTTATATTATAGCGTTAATTTTAATGGTCGTGCTTATTCAAAAGGTACGGTGGTGAAACTATTGATGTTATGACTCAACAAGTAAAGTAAATATGAATACAATGCAAATCCTTCAATTCAATTTTCATTGAATGATATGCTTCTTAAAACAATGCAATTTTCAATTCAATTCTGCAATTCTGAATAAAAATCGAATCTTTCTTTACATGCACTAATATAAATGACAAAGACTCAAAAGTTCAAAATGCCAATCAATGTAAAATTCCTAATATTTTTGTATTTTCAATATAATAAAAATGAAAATGCATGGACTGAAGAGAAGCTTGATATATAAATACTATATTGTGTATAGAAAGAGACAACTCAAGTAGGATATCAAGGAACAGAACACCCATCCCAATGTACAAGGAAAATCAAAATGAAAAGATGGTGAGAAAGACACCACCCAAAAATTCAACCAAAGACAGGTTTCTTGTCATCCCATAGACACTTAACAGTCACTACATAGACCCGAGAAGACTCAAAAATCATCAAAACCTACCCAACAACCACCAAACCCAGCAAAAAAGAAAAAGAGGATGATGCACGTGATTGTTCAAGGAACAAGCGCGTATGTACGTAGCTTGTAGGAGGACAACACACATATATACACAAGTGTCGAGCAAAATCCCGTGTATATGTGTAAAAAATATAGCTAGGCAAAGGAGAAGGCTCAAAGACTCAGACCCATAGTGAACATAGGATGTCAAGCAATGATACAACAAGAAACACAATATGAATGAGATAAATCTAAGGAGGAAAACACTCCAAACCCCAAAAAACAAGATTCAATCCCTAGTATGGTCGCCAATTATGTTACGAGGAAAATCTCTCTATGTCTAGGGAAAAACCACAATAGACAGAAATGACTGCAGAAATCAACTCTATTCTCAAATATGCTATATAAACAAATATGATAGAAAGACAATATATGAGGCCTACCCCATCCAAATGTTCGATGAAGTCCACTGTTGAGCACTTCACCCAAAACAATACACCTGCAACTAGTCCTCAACAATCAATCAAAGCAAGCATATGGTGAAAATATATGATGTTATCAGATTCAATAGCATAATCCATTAACATAGATAACAAATATGGCCACAGAATAATAATTCAAATATTTGCAAGATATGAATTGGATGAGAAAAGAGTATTTCTATAAAGATGTGATCAACATAAGTGAATAAGTTAGAGACTTCTGTGTCATCACAGTTCAGAGCGGAGAAACTAAGTTCCTTCTAGCTGGGCCTCCACCACTTCAATCCTCCACCAAAGTTAAGTTCATGTAAGAGAGACAATGGAGTTCTCACTCGATAATGGAAGAACTTGGGGGCTGAACATTATGTTCATACTTAAAGGATAAAGGGATGCAGAGTTAATGTGAAGTGAATAATTCCTCTAGAGTAACGTTTCTCTCAAAGTTGAATTCTTTCTCCTCTTTTCCATAGCTCAGAATTGACCCATTTATAGCCTTCAAATGGAACTGAAGGACTTAGTCGAAATGTTTTGAGTATATGGAAGGCCAAGCATCATTTCTCTCCTATCATGACATGGAAACCCGACACCATTTTTCTATTTTGGGCACATTTCCTGATGTACACGGGTTGTAGTGGTGAAACTTGCGTATGTACATGTTATATAGTAGTCAAGGTGCGTATATGTGGAAAAAATGTATTTTTAGCTTTGGGATTTTCAAAAAGGGATGAAAAGTTTGCATAGGGAAATTGAAAAAGGCCTTATGTGTAAGATTGCATAGGGTGAGGAAAATCTTGCTATAACAATTTTCTGAATCAAATTATGAATTAGGGTTCAAATTATTTTCATTGATCTTGGCCACAAATGATTTTTTTGACTGACATTCATCAGTGTTGTGCTAGGGGATTTTGTGGAAATTGTACCACTTTCTAGTGTCCTTCTTTGTCTTTCCATTACCTTTATTTTCATGTTTCTTGGACTGGTTTTTGGGAGGTTGTTTTTTAGGTTTGTATTTACCATACTTTGGTTGTTGAAGATTTACAGACCCAAAATCCCATTTTTTTGGTGCCTAAATTTCTGCTTGATTTTGACAACATATCGATAGATATATCCCAGTGATGAGATGTCTAGAAAATCCATTTTGGTTTGGATATACCTATGCATAGCCTTGCGATAATTGAGAATGAGATGTCGCTTCAATTATTTGATACCTATCTTGGTGCACAAGGTATGGAAAGTACTTGTGAACTATGAAACTATTTGTTCCCTCTCTTTCCACAGTGTGGTCCATCTCATGTGTTGGTCATCATAGTTACCAACAAGGTAATATCATTCCTTGACCGCATCCACAAAAAAATCCCGAGTGGGCTCATCCCCATATATTCACATTTCTTTGTGGAGATTTTCTCCCAATAATTTTCCCACCAATTTTTGACATGGGGGAGAGCCTTAAGAAGTGAAAAGGTGATCTTTTCCTGTCGAAAAAATTATGAACAAAGAAACAACCTTCTAGCAAATTTAACCATTTTCTAGGGCATCTACGTCTATCTGACCTTCAAATACGGGAATATAAAAATTAACTTGTACCTTAAACGGAGAGGTTCCTCCAAAGTGGCCACCTCATTAAGACATGCCTCCTGTTATCAACATGTGTTAAATATGTGGGGAAAATTCTCCATCATTTCATCCCTCTGTCATGTGAGAGCTTTCTCAATAAACAGATTAAAAAAATATTTTTCTCTGTCCGCTTTATTTTCTTCTGCCATGAAGGTTTCTTGGGCGTGCGAGAGTGACTGTCCTCAAGAGAGACAAGCTCGACACCCAACTTGCTATACTTGGACCTTGTCGGGGACATGCACTGAAAAACGATGAAGAATAGCCTACTCTGATACCATTGATCTAGATTATTTTTGGCATGAAATGAGAGTGGAGATATAATAAAGAAACATATTGAGATATTGCAAGAGATCTGTTAGCACTCCGTAATTTCTCAGGTTGAGGGACAAATTGAGAAAGGTAACCACAAAACCACTTGAATTCAAGGATCTATCCCTCCAAGACTTAGAGAGGGATCTCTCTGTATGATTTAAATTTGTTTGGATTGGGTATTAGGCTAGTTATGATGATAGAAGGTTTGTTTTTTGAGTTTTTGGTTGAGATGACAAAAGAGGGCCATTGGGCAAAATGGATTTAAAAGGTTAAAGATGATTAAATGAATGAATAACTGAGACCATATGTAACAAGGTAAGGTAATCATATCATTGGATCCTTACAGTTTATGAGATGGACAAGAAGAATAGAGTAGGGTTCAATTCAAATGTAGAGAATATCTTATCTGAATTCTACATTCAAATTTCAGAAGAAAACATAAATATTATTTAGATCTAGAACAGGGTGTCTGAGAAAAATCCTGATCGTAATATTCTTATAAACAATAAATAAAGATAACATAATGTGAAACCAGGGAGAAAACATATTACATAAAGGAACACTTCACCACATAACAATGATATAGGAATCCTGAAGCATAGAGTCTTTGTATTCATCTAAAAGGAGTCACTTACAACCTGTTGAACCTATGTACAATAAATGACAATTTTTTAATACCATCCTCCCTCCATGTCCAACCATTATCCTCTCATTTTCCTTACATTTTTCCTTAATATAGATGAAAAACTACTCCTCCTACACTTAGAGGTCGAATGCACTATCTCAGGTTCAAATTCCTAAAATATCAACAACAAAACACAAAAATTGAGAGGTTTGAACCAACTCCCAAATTTGTCTCAACTGACCTTTGACCTTTGGAAAACATTTAATGATTTCAACATTTACATGAAACTGACATTGATCCACCCTAATTTACCATAGTTACATATTATAACTCTTTTACATGCCACATTACAACTTTTTGGTTTCACCAAAACTAAAAAAATTCAAAATTTTTCCAAATACACAGAAGCGTAGAAACTACCACAGATGGGTCGCGCCAGGAAACAGATGCGTCGCACCAAAAAATAGATGGTTCGTTCAATTTTTAGGGTTGTTTTTGGACAACTTTTAGGTGCCCATTTTGAATTCTAGAGACTAGGTCAAGTAGCTCCACGTGTCTACTTTCAAACAAGCCATCAAACTCGAAAAAATACCCATGGGAAGGCCTCCAAAAGATGATTTTTACAACCTTGCTCAGAAGGGTCGCATTGTGGGTCACACTACACAGAAGGGTCACACTGCACAAAAGGATCACACTGCTCCCAAATGCAAAAAAACCCCTCTTTTTAACCAATTTTTCTCCTTTTGAGTTTACAAGATGGTGCCAAGGATCTATTGAGATATCAAAGAGTAAAAATGATTTAAAAAATAACCAATCTTACCCTATTATAGTTGGTGAAAAACTACAACGTTAAGAAGCTTTTTCCTCTTAAACTTTTGATAATGTAAAAGGTTACCATTTATTTCCCTGATTATGCTATCCTGAAACCTTTCGAAAACTTATGTGGAGGCATCATAATTCAAACTTACCATGTGACAACATTGGATGTACCTAGATATTTGTTTGAAGCATTGGATATATGATGCAGGAGCATCTCTCCACGTCAGCCAGCCAACCAGCCAGCCGCGTCAAGCACACGCATTCAAGGCTGAAGAGAGGCGTTGCCCTCATTTTTGATTTAAAATTGAATGTAATTAAATGTTTAGGCTGTTGAGCCATAAATCCATGCCTTTGTGAAGGCATAGAGTAGATAGACCTTTAAATGTTTGTAAGGCAAAGATCTACATCCAATTTGTGGACTAGACAGCCATTCAATGTAATTGAATAGGGTAGGTAGATTTGGAGGGCAAAGCTCGAAGAGCCCTCAAGTGAAAAGGGGATTTTAATATCTCATTTAGTAGTAGTATGTGGGTGGAAGAGGTAGAGATCTAGATAAGCATAGAGGAGAGGAGTCGAGACCTTGTTACAGGCCATGCTCAGGAACACCTTGTAAATACAGGCATTTTCCATATTTAATACAAATAGCAGTTTTTCCTGCATGACTATGTGTTAAATGAATGTCTGTGAGTGTTCTTCATATGATATGAATGTATGTTGTAGATGTATATTGTAGGTTTGCATTTGCAGGAGTACGTCTGATTTGAGGTAAAGGTATTTGAGGTTTCATGTCAGTAGGACATGGCAGAGTACTGCAGTCTTTGAATACCAGTGCACTGAAGCACTTCTGAATACTGCGGGTTTAGACAAAGACGTGCAACGGGCACAAGAACTAGAGTCAACAACTCAGAAAAGACCTGTGACGTTGTTGAATACCTCAGGAGGCAAGGTGGTGTAGGAGAAACACAGTTGCAGACAGAAGCTCTGAGGAGTTCTGTGAAGCTCTGCCAGGTGGGCATTGAGCTAGTGCAAGGAGTGCACAAAGGAAGAATTTTGGTGATATTTCACTCAAGAAACATAATCACTAAAGATTTTGAGAGATTTTCTAGAAGGGAAATGAGCAGGTGCATAGAGTGCACAGAAAGACGACAGAACTGTTGGATGCTCTGTGAGAAGATACTCTACCAGGATGGCATTTGAGTAGGTGTACAGATAGGCACAAGAGGAAGAGAACTCTTTGAGTTCTAAAACATAAAGAAGAATCCATTGAGGGATCTTTGCAGGGTTACTAAACACCCTGAAAGACTCAGCGAGAGGTTTCTTAAGTAGAGGATAGCCAGGAGGGCGTCAAATTCTCCATTTGAGGGAGAAAGAAAAGAAGAATCGATTTTCTTTGGAGGTCGATGCTACAGGAAAGCATAGGGGGATAACACATTTGTGCGCATGTGAAGACTCTGCAGGAGAGCAGATGTCAGAATCCTTCGAGGATAAGGAGAAAAGCTCAGGAGGAGTAGCGTTTTCATGTGCATGGAGAAGCTCAAAGGAGATGACATAATAGTCATCCGTTCAGACTGCAGATGAATCAGGGCTGTTGAAAGGTCATCACATCCAAAAGGCAGCACGGAAGGAGCGCACAAGAAGAGGAGATCACGAACTTTCGGATCTCACCCAGATACCCATTACCCGTTGGATTTGACCGAAGGGACGCGAAGGTTAAGTCTTCGTGACCAGAGTCTTCGTGACCAGAGGAGTGAAGTACCAAAAGGCATCTGCACATCGGGATATCAGTACTCGGGATATCGAGGATCTTGAGGATGTGAGTTTGGTCGTTCAACATCAGAAACCCCGAAATGGTGAGGTTTGATCTGAGATGTCCAGTTGTGGGAGGACGTGTGTCACGTGATCATCCATTTCAGAGATCCGGGCACTAGGAATCATGGAAAGGTGAGGATTTTTGTTGTGGGCCTAGTTGATGTCACATCGAGATATCGGGATTCAAAAGATTGGAAACCCCGTGGACAAGAAGTTCATGTTTTTCAGCATTTGAAGGTCCAAAATCCTGAAGCAGCAAAGGACCGTCAACCGCGTGAGTGCATCGGAGTATCAGCATATCAGGATTCGGGTGTCAGGGAAGCAAGTTTCTCTACATCTTGATCGCTGAAATCACGATAGGGAAATTCCCGAAGGGGTAAAGGAAAGGTCAGAGTTGACTGGTTTCAGGTTTCGGGGATTCGAGAACCGAACGCTTGACCATTGGATTCACGAAGTCGCGAAATTTGATCTCCCAAGTTTATAGAAGGGATCCCGTAAGAGGTTGTTGTGAGTGTAGATTTCTTGATAGGGAAATAGAAGAGTTGTTTGGAGTTCTTCGGGCCATGGAAGAAGAAAAGATCTTGAGTTGACGTGGACCTTCCGACCTGTGGATCATGGAGGGAGCGTTCCCCAACATCAGTTTGGTATCAGAGCCTGATTCTTGTCTATATATTTCAGGCGAGGGAGGCATAAGAGATAAAGATCACTCTGATACACTGCATCAGCTTGGTATCAGAGCCTGATTCTTGTCTGTATATTTCAGGCGAGGGAGGCATAAGAGATAAAGAGCACTCTGATACACTGCATCAGTTTGGTATCAGAGCCTGATTCTTGTCTGTATATTTCAGGAGAGGGAGGCATAAGAGATAAAGAGCACTCTGATACACTACATCAGTTTGGTATCAGAGCGAGAATTTTGTTTAAATATTTCAAGTGGAGGGAGAAGGTAACAGAAATACAGAGTGTTGGAGACTCTGTGACGATTATTTGCAGGTAGGAAACAATCAAGAAGATAGTCAGCAGGACTGTAAGATGAAGCTGGAAACACTTGGGGTACAGAGTGACAGCAGCAGGTTTGCTAAGAGAGAAAACAGAGATAGCAACATGGTTACTGAAGGCCATAGGTATGCTGAAAGGAAGAATACAGAGCCGATGAGTACAGCTGAAAGGGGAAAAGAACTTGCTGACATTAGGGAAAGAATAGAAGAGATTGAATTGTGGATGCAGCAGAATACCAAGACGAGATGGGTATATGAATGGCCCATGATGAAGTCAAAAGTAAAATGGCCAGTCTAGGAGTTGATGGCTAGAAGACAACATAGACTGTTAAAAGGATGGTTGAGGCATACTGAAAATCTCGACAGACCTGAAGAAATGGTTCAGATATGTGAACCAGAGACTGGGAGAATTCTCAGTGAAGAGAATAAAATGGGATCATCTAAAGATCTCAAGAATTGCCAGGAGGGCAGAAAGAAAATTCCAAATTGCCAGGTGGGAAAGGAGTTGAGATCAGCTAAAGATCTCACAGACTGTCATGAGGACAACTAGGGAATTTTGCATTGCCAGCTGGGAAATGAAATGAGGTCGCTGTGATATCTCGAGGACTACCAGGAGGGTAGTAGAAGCATCCCATATTGCCAGGTGGACAGGGATGAGAAGATGAGACTAGATGAGGGTCTCATGAACTCAGAAGTGAGTTGGAATCAACCAGAGGGGCTGACAGAGTAGGTGAGTTTAGAGGTGGATTTAAATCAGCAGATGCAGCTAACAGAGAATGAAGATTCATGTGGTTTTCCAAGCCATGTGAATGAAGATGATGACAAGTTAAAAAATTTCACCATCTGAGAGGACGATTTGAGGAGCCTTATAATGATTGGGGGAATTAGGATATTCCTACCACTTGCCCAAGAGAAGGCAGAAATTTGGGCTACAGATGCAACAACCACAGAAGCAGAACATCCAGTTGTGACTGTCAAGGAAGAAGGATTGGAGCAGATATATGAAGCTACCCAAGCAAGAGAGGAAAATGAGCATTCTAAGAAGTGTCTCAATGCATTCAGCTAGGAAGTTGAGGAGGCTATAGAACTGAAGCTGACAGTAGAAGAAGTAGGCGAGGACAATGAGCATTTTGAGGAGTGGCTCAATATTTTCAGCTAGGAGATTGAAAAGTCTGCAACATAGGATTTTGTAGCAGAAGAAGAAGAAGTAGACAACATTAGTTTGGCTGATCTGTATAAGAAGATAGAATCCCTAGAGAGAAGGGTGAAAGAGCCAAGCGTGCACATCCAACAGGCGAAGTTGGAAGTTGATGAAGGAGGCATGGGAGATCACAATGATCTGCTCATGTGCCAAAAGTTTTTGTAGCTAAGGAGACTGCATGAATAGGGCCAGCCAGTGGAGCAGCTAGATGAAGTGATTGACGTGATCAG
>CBVK0100099863.1:0-16531 GCA_900067695.1 Picea abies
TAGGAGCCATCGAAAGGAGATCTACAACATCAAGGCTCAGGTTGTAAGTTTCACTTTCTATCAATTTAATACAGTAATATGTCCCTTTCCCATAAAGATGATATCACTTTATTACATAACTCCTTGATCATATGTATAGATTAGCTATTAAATATATTGATTTGCCTTCACTTCGATTGGTTTGTACTGTTGTGATCTGAACGGCACAAGAGCGTTGGAGTGAAGATTGGAACAACAGAGACCCAAGGAAGCATTCATAAGGTATGTTCATAATCCTTGCCTCTTAGTTCATTCAATAGTCTAGATCTAGGGAAAGTGTATTATTCTGTCCTGTTTTGTTCTAGATCCAGGTGGATCTATGAGATCGGTTTGTGTCTGCACTTACGGATTAATCCTGAAACAAAATTGGCAACTCCACTGGGGATCTATTCCCTTTTTCTTTATGGTTTTTGAGTTTTTCTGTGGCCATTTGCTTTAGTTTCATTATTCTCCTGTTTTGTCAGTCTCTGAGTCTTTAGGATATCCTGATAGACTTACTGGGTTCAGAAGCCTTGGTCAATTTTGCCTTCATTTTCAAAATTTTTGTTATCTTTAGGAGTTCTCACACTGCGTTTAACTACAGCCTACAAGAATTAGTCAGGTTCGCACCCTGCATATAGGTTCCAGTGCGAACACCTCGCACCCTGCTATAAGGTTGCCTGCGAGAATCCTATCTTCTCGCACTGTGTTACACTGCTTGCCTGCGAGCAAGATTTTTGAAAATTTTGAATTTAAGTTTTGATTGCTCAGACCAGTTGATTCACCTCTGATAGGCTTATTGGATCATTGATTGATACATCTCTTGCTTTAGTTTGCATGCTTGAACTATTTTAGGGTTTCAAGGTGTTTCTTGTCTTTTGTAGCTTGACTTTCATTTCTTGGCTCTTATTGGCATTTTCCTTTTCTCTGACTTCTGGAGTTGAGTGTGTCGGATTGGCTGAGAACCAGTGATTGGTTGAGAGTTAAGTGCTTGGTGTTTCTCATTTGCTTGTTGGTTCAAAAGAACCTTTTTGCATTGAGAAGACTCATTAGTTTGTTTTTTGTTTTTACTTTCATTGAAAGTGTTGGTTGGGTTGTTATCGTTTGATTCTTTATGATTTGATTTTCTTTTCTCATTAATCAGAGTTCTTTTTGGAAAGTGAACAACAAGTTTTCTTTCAAAATATTGTTTTTTGTATTTCAGAAAACATTGAAAATCAAATTTTAGAGTTTGTTGAACTATTTGAAAAGGAAATTGTGCATTGCATTGTAGTATTGAGATTGATTTGGAAAATTGTCTCTCTCTCCCATAAATAGGATTCATGGAATGAAAAGTTTTGTATTTCATCATCATCCTTGCATTATTTGGGTCAAAGTCATACACCATGAGTTTCACTTCCATTACCTTTGAGTAAACAACAGCTCTTAAAAACATTGTGTAATCTTAAAATTTATCTAGTAACTCTTTTCTAGGGCACTTGTACACCAACATTTAGCTAGGCTAGTGCTTTGGAGTAGGAAGAGAGATACACTCTCCAAAAGCTCAAAACACACAATAGCATCTTGAGTTAGGGAGTGTTAAATTCCATTTGCAACATATTGTCCTGGGAAGCCCTTCTAACACAAGGGTCAAGCACTAGGTCAGATTGGTGTTGGCAGAGTTACTAACCCTGCTTTGTTGACATCGGTGTAGAGATTGCACGTATTACGAGGATCACTCCAAGGTATACCCACAATGATGAGTGGAAGCCTTTTGAGTTGATTTCGGGCTAGATACCCTGCCCTTGCATGTGGATCAGACTGACGACTGTTCCCTCAGGTTTTACTATTGTTTGTGGTGACCTTAGTGGACTATCTCTCTAGGTTCTTACCCAAGGTGACTGTGGAGGGGAAAGTCTTCACGGTACCTGGAATTGATGTTGGCCAGAATCACTCGGGCTCCTTGGAGGGTATACCCACGATTATGTGTGGGATATTGCACCAGGGTGTAAGTCCATTAAGTAGGTCGTCAGCGTAACTTTTCCACCCTGGCCCTGCCCCTTCTCGTCTCATTTTCGCGACGTTGGATTTCATCACCAACTAGTGGCTTTGACATTAGAAGGTATTGTTTGCTTGGTGATTGCTTCCTAGATTTTGTTTACTAGCGCGTGTTGTTTGTTTCTCAAAGTTGACCATAGGAATTTCTTTGCGGAGCTTGTCACTCATTTACAATTGCTCCCTCAAGACGTTCACGTAGGATGCAAGGTTTATCTCCAGAACATCCGGACGATTCTCAACCCTTGCCTACTAGCACACCTGAGGGCTCTCCTCGTCAGAGTGAAGTCCCAATTGTTACTCCACCACACGTGGAAACAAGTGATGTCCCAGTTGTCACCACACCATAGGTAGAACATACTATTCTCTAGAAGATTTTCGAATCACTAATACTAGAGAAGACTATCGTATTCGTCATGGTGAACAACCTTTTGTGCGATTAAATTCTTCTGAAGAAGTCATTGTTACATCTTCTGAATCAACCGTTGGGCCTTCTCATGGTGTAGCAAGCCAAGATCCTTTTTGGTCAGGTGATTTCCGACGAGTCCTTTTTGGTACTGAGTCACCTCCAGTCTACGAAATCAACCCTCCAATGTTTTCTGAGATAGAAACTACACCAGAGACTACTACTTATCATTTTGTTCTCCCTCCCGAGATGGCCCATCTCACAATTACTACGAGTGTCCAAAATGAAATTACAGCAACTACTCTTGCTCCTATCAATACCCAGTGAATTCCTGAGGTCAACCCGAATTTACCCCCTGGTTACCATGTGTTGAATACTTTGTTGAATGCTTCCAATCCAACACCTCCGCAAACCCCAGCTGGTTCTCTAGGTGGTCCTCCTTTTCCTGGGTATGATGTTCCTCGGTTTATTCCGACACTCCCTCCATTTCCTTCTAGCAATCCTAATCCTAGTGGCACTATCCCAACTGTTGCACCAAACCCACAGATTCCTTTTGGTGGACAGGGTGGTACGGTTCCTTTTCCTTTTCCTAGACACAACACAGTTACTACACAACCTACGGTTGGCACACAACTTTCGAGTGGAACTATACCTACGATAGGGGGACCAACCTCACCTTTTGGACAAAATATACCTCCTGAATTGGCCCAGTATTGGAATTAACTTCTACAAAACTTTCCTCAAAATGCTGGGGGGCAGCAAACTATCCCTACTATGGGCCAACCATATCCGGGTATAACTAATCCTATTTGGGGTTCGGGTCAAACTACTCAACCTCAAGTCCCTACTCAAACTCAAGGTTACAATCCTTGGGGCTACTATCCTATCCAGCCACCACCAAATCAGCCAGGGTCTTCCCTCTACAGACAGTCTGCTTATGGTCCTACTAGTTTGCCAATGGGGCTTCCACCCTAAAGCCACCAGTACCCGCAAGTAAACTGACAATTACCTTTTCTTGCTACCTTGGATTTGCCAGATTTGTCTAAGTTCTAAATGATCCTATTTGTCACTCTCCCCAATGGCCTGCTATTCCTGCTAAGCTTCCATTGGATATTCCGAAATTCGATGGCAAGGCAGGAGAGGACCCAAACAATCGTGTCATGAATTTTCATTTATGGTGTTTGTCCAACTCGCTGATGGATGACTCCATTCATCTACGTCTTTTTCAACGAACCCTTTCTGGTGCTGCTACAAAGTGGTATATTGAATTGCCACGAGGTTTCTTTTCTAATTTCAACACCCTAGCTATGTCTTTTTTTACACATTATCAGTTACCGATCCGTTATGACACTGGGACTGAGATTTTGACTTCCTTCAAACAAACTAAAGGCACTCATATATCGGATCATATTCATGAGTGGCGAAGGAGACGACGTCTCATTAAACTTGAACTCCCTGATCAGTTACTGGAATAATGGTTTATGAAATCTTTCGTGAACGAAATTGGTAAAGACATTACTATGGGTGGTGTTGTTACAGAGGAGCAGGCTATAAGTCGTGCTGAGTATCTTGATCTTGTTGATTCACAAATGGGAACACTTTACGATTTACTACCTGAACTACCTCGTCCTGGTACTTCCAGCACTTCAACTACTCCAGCTGCCTCGCATGCAGCTGATGGTGTGATTGGTACTAATCATACCCACTCACACTCTGTTTCAAGTACAACCCCTAAATCTACATCTTCTAATGTTCAAAATGCTCCATATCCTTCTCCTCCCGCCGGTAAAACTTCTGAAGTGAACGCTGTTCAATCTACCCCGACCGGTAAAAATAAATCTAAAAACGGGAGAGGCAAGAATAAGGAGAGTAAAAATAATAATCAAAATGAGCAAACTAAAACCCCTCCTGTTGAAGATAGGGATAAGTGCAAACCACGCTACCCTTGCCTTATCTGTGGTGATGATCACTACACGAAGGATTTTCCTCAACGTGCCGAGGTTACTAAATTCTTTCAAGGAACGCCGAAATCCTCTACGCTGACAGTCTTGTCCCAACCCTTCCTGTCTCAACAACAGGCCTCATTGGTCATCCATGACCAACCCTCTACTTCTATGACATCATATGTTTTTATGTGTACCGATGATTCCAAGAAAGACAACATTGCACTTACCACTAGAGCTAAAGACTATACTCCATCGAAGGAGAAGGTTGATGATTCACCTCCTGATTTTGGTACAGCCCTCTCCACCAAATCCACCTATGAACGGTCCTCTTCATATTGAACGACCGAGTCTTGATACAGTTCTACGACCACCCCCGAAAGGTGTCGTTAAGAAATTGGCCTTCAATGCTCATGGTCGTGCAGCCCAGAACTATAGCATTGTCGAAGATCTGGCCCAAGCACCTTCAGCGATGCCTGCCCTTGAAGTCCTTCAGTCTTGTCCAGCACAATGAAGGGATCTTTTGAAAGCTATAGGTGGAATTGATCCAACAGATACGAATTTGATAGTCTTTGACTTGGAAGACCATATTCCAAGGTTACCCCCACAACTTGCGTTTCAGATACAAGTTGTTGTCACCGACAAGAACATTTGTCGAACTGTTATTGATGAGGGTACCTCTACGTGTGTAATGTCTTTTGCTTGTTGGAAAGCTATTGGCTCTCCTCCTTTAAACGAATCAAAAAATACTTTGAAAGCCTTTAATGGCTCTGGTTTTAAGCCTTACAGTGTTCTTCCATCATTGCCTGTTACTCTAAAAGTTAAGACAGTCCAAGTTGAAGTGGAAGTTTTTGATGCTCCCCTAGATTATAATCTTCTTCTTGGTCGTAGTTGGATAGATTCTATGCATGCTATTGTGTCAACACTTTTCCGTGTCGTACGATTTCCTCATCAGGGAAAAGTTGTTATGGTTGATCAACTTGCCTTCTTTAATTATGATACTCGTACTGGCAACATACCATTTATAGCTATAACCCCTCCGGGTTACGAGAATGTTAGTGTTGGCCCTTTAAAAGACTCTTTGTTAATGGGTACTTTCCCCATACCACCACCACCCGATATTCCATGCCCATCAGTTGCTTCTATTAATATGATCTCCACTATACCTTATGAGCTTCCAGTGTCTTTTGACCCTTGGATAGTCCCTGATCCAGGAGATCATACTCATTTCAGCAACACCATGTCGTTAAGTCTGGTTGAGTCTACTTATCAAGCCATTCAATCGACAACACCTTCTACACTCTTTTTTGATGAGTTGTCTCCTGATCCTTTCCATTTCATCTTTCCCATTGACAAGATGATCATGTCCATCATGGAGGACACCCCTTGGGACGAGGGGCATCATCGTTCCATACTGTTTCTGGAACAACACACTCTCGAGAATTACCAGCGGATTTCGACTCTGTCGACCATTGTCGTTATATCAACTGTTCCCGGATCTACACATGATGTGTTTTCTGAAGGGAACCTCAGTAATATTTCTCCCATGATACCCATTGATATATCAGTTAAACCTGGGATAGTTGAAAATGTTCACATTGGAACTGCGTGTTCTCCTGATGAAATTGTCACTTATACATCTTTGTTTAAAGAATTTTGTGACATCTTTGCCTGGAGTTACGAAGAGATGCTAGGTATAGACACTACCATTGTTGTGCATGATATAAAGACATACCTCGGAGCTAAACCAGTCCAGCAGCGCCTTCGTCCAGTTCATCCATGTAAAGCGACAGCTATCAAACTTGAAGTTGAAAAACTTCTCAAAGTCAGTTTTATCTATCCCATGGCTCTGACAGAATGGGTTTCCAACCCTATACCGATTGATAAGAAAGGTGGTAGTATACATGTTTGTGTTGATTATCGGGATATTAACAAAGCCTTTCCGAAAGACAAGTTTCCAACCCCTTTCGTCGACCAGATTGTCAATGACTGTGCCGGGAGTGAAATCTTTTCTCTCATGGATGGATTTTCTGGCTATAATCAAATTAACATCGTTGTTGAGGACCAACATAAAACTTCTTTTATTTGTCCTTGGGGTACTTTCTCCTATAGAAAACTTCCCTTCAGTCTTAAGAACGCGGGCACGATGTTTCAACATGCTATGTCTTACGCGTTTCACGATATAAAGCATATCGTTCAACCTTATTTGGACGATTTGCCAGCTCATTCTTTACACCGAGTCAATAACCCCACTCATCTCCGAGCAATTTTCGTTCGTTTTCGGTTCTATCGCATTCCTTTAAATCCTCATAAATGTGTTTTTTGCATAGAATCTGGTCATCTTCTCAGTTTCATTGTTTCACGTCAAGGGATCCAGGTAGATCCTATTAAGGTTGATGCGATTCTTAATCTCCCCCCTCCTTCTTCACTACGCCAGTTACAAATTTTGTAGGGGAAAGAAAACTTTCTTTGTTGTTTCATTCCTAATTACACCAAGATTACTCGTGGTTTTACACGGCTCCTGAAGAAAGGTTCAGAGTTTGTCTGCGATACTGCTGCCAACAATGCGTTTGAAGCTTTGAAGTTGTCCCTCACGAAAGCTCCACTTATTTTTCCTCCTGATTATAGTCGAGATTACTTTCTTTATCTAGCTTCTTCCGAGTATACTATCGGCATGGTTCTCATTCAAGAGGATGATGCACACGATGAACATGTTATTTATTACTTGATTCGAAGTCTCACTTCAACTGAAATCAAGTACCAACATGTTGAAAAACTAGCTTTGGCTGTTGTTCAAGCGGTTCAACGTTTTCGTCATTATATTCTCTCCAGGAAAACTACAGTGATTTCACATTGTAACCCCATGCAACATATTTTGACATGTCAATTGCTGGGGGGCAAGTACTCCAAATGGATTGTCATTCTCCAGAATTTCAACTTGGAATTCGATCGCGCCACGTTGAAGAAATCCTTAGTTTTTGCTGAGTTAATCTGTGATTTTCCCCACTCTGTCACGAAAAATGTCGCAGTAGATTCATTACCTGATGAATCACTTTTCCTTATAAGCACTGATGATATTTGGTATGGAGATATTATTATATATCTCCAGACTCAGACTTTTCGTCCTGCCTTGTCTAGTAATGAATGATGTTGTATATGCTATCAGGCTCGTCAATACATTATCCTTGGCGATACTCTTTACCGTCGAGGAATTGACTCAGTTTTTAGACGTTGTTTGACTTTTGACGAAGCTGAGAAATTTTTGAATGACTGCCATTCTAGAGCATGTGGTGGTCATATGTCTGGGTATGCTACTGCCCAGAAGATCTTACGTGCTGGCTATTTTTGGCCTTCTTTGTTCAATGACTGCATTACTGTTGTTCAAAAGTGCCATGCTTGCCAGACCTACAATCAAAAAATTTGGTCGCATCCTGCTCCCCTTCATCCTGTGGTCTTAGTTGGTCCTTTTGAAAAATGCGGCATGGATTTCATGACATGTCACCCTCACTCGGCCGGGGGGCATGGTTACATCATTGTAGATGTTGATTATTTTACAAAATGGGCCAAGGCGATGCCAACATTCGATAATACTGGAAAGACTGCAGCGTTATTTCTTTTCAAACATTTCATAGCTCGTTTTGGTGTTCCTCAAGCTATCGTTACCGATCACGGTAGTCATTTTAGGAATTTTATGATGTCTGAACTTATGGAAAAGTTGGGTCTTCGTCATGATAGCTCAACACCCTATTATCCGCAAGCTAATGGCTAGGTCAAAGCAATCAATAAGGTTCTTATAACTATGATTCGATGGATGATAGGAATTCATAAAACCAGTTGGCATACGATGTTGTTTTCGGCATTGTGGGCATATCGAACATCTGTTAAATCCACTATGGGGTTTACGCCCTTTCGATTAGTCTATGGCATGGAATCCATTCTGCCAATAGAATGTGAGATACCTTCTTTGAAGATAGCTGTATAACTCTTACCCAATACTTCTGTTGAAGAGGAATGTCTGTTGTATCTGATGCGATTAGATGAGACCTGACGTGATGCCACTCTAGTAATAGAAGCCCAAAAGAAATGCGTCAAGGTACAGTATGACAAGCATGTCAAGCCTCGTGTTTTCTCTGAAGGTGATCTTGTTCTTCTGTATGAACAAGATAATGATGTCTTAGGAGCTGGGAAATTTGAACCAATGTGGCGTGGTCCTTACATTGTTCGCTGAGTGTTGGAAAAAGGAGCATATGAGCTGGTTGATTATGATGGTATACCTTTGAGTGAACCCAGGAATGGGTTGTACTCGAAGAAGTACTATGCATAAGTCATTTGTGCACAAGTACCTGTATTTTATGTATCATACGTGACGTGGTGTTTGATTGCCAGATGTCGGGAATTTCACTACCTTATATTGGCTTCGCTGATGGTGATATCCGTAGTACTCGAAACCTAGCTTCCACTGTGTGGGCAATCTATGCCCCAACAAACAAGCTTATATCTTTACGAGGTGTATGTCTTGGCCGAGAAACCAACAATATCGCAGAGTATAGTGCCGTTATTGAATTATTGGTTGATGCTATCTCTCTCGGAATTCGTCATTTGGTTGTGTGACTTGACTCGCAGCTTGTAGTACTACAGCTAAGTAATGTCTACTCTATTTGAAGTCCTACTCTGTTAAGGGTATATTTGCGGATTTGCCTCTTGGAACGGTATTTTGATTACATTGAATATTAGCATATTCCTAGATGTCTTAATACATTGACAGATGCATTAGATAATTATGTATTGGACAGGCATTTGAACCATTTATAAATCAAACACATTATAATTCACACAATGTAAAGTAAACCGGTAGAAGCCGTCTGTATATATATAACGATAAAAAAAGTTTGTTTTTACAAAATTTTTGTCCGAAGACCAAAATATAAAAAATTGAAGCTTATAGCTTCTACATAGTGACGTCACGGATGACGTTCATGGTAACACACAACTACCCTAGCTACCCTGTGGAGCAGTCAACCCATAGCTGCTGAAACCCCTACAGTATGACATTGATCGCATTGTGGAACCTCTTCTAGAGCCATATCTGGAATGTCTGTTGTTAGGCCTTCTAAGTTCTGTTCCACCACCTGGTAATCTTCGACATACTGTGGTAATACTGTTGTTGCTTCTCCTCATCGTTGGATAGGAGAAGTACTAGGATGTCTATACGGTCCAACGTCTATGTTATCAACAAATATTTTGTGTTAGTCCTCAAATAAATCTATAAAACAAAAACATTTAAATATGATAAAAATTCAAAAACATTTTAAAAAGAGAAAATTTGTGTACTTCTTACCGAGGTCTCCCCACTGAGCGTCCTCAGGTAGTTCTAGATCCAAATCTCCTCAGAAATCCAACCCAGCATATGCGTAGTCATCGACCATCAGCATCTGGTTTTGCAACCAGTCAAAGAAAATATCATCATATTTGACGATTGGTCCTGCCACATGCCGAGCCATGAGCCAACACCATCGTAACATCCTCGGATCCCTAGGACCCATAAAATTCCACTCAACCTGTAGACGAAATACAGGGACAATCTCTAGGAAGAAGGACACTAACAAAGATCCATATCCAAATTGTTTCAGATCTCCCCGCCTGCACTTAGTCAGTTGTTTTTTGATACTACGCAATACTACATCAGCGCAGTTAAACACTCAGGGCTCAGTACACTCGATGGCGTACTGGAAATAGCTCTGCAATGCCATATGGGGAGCGACACTTCCAGCCATCCGAGCAATCGTGAAGAGAATAGTGCGGAGAGTCAAGTCAGTTACTCCCCAGATTGACACTTTCCCTTTCTTTCTTTTGGCCTCAGGTACGCAGTATTGGTTGCAATATTCACTCATTTTTAATCTGCCTGCTCTGCTGCCGGTCAGACTAACATAGGACCCACGCCTGGATAATCCGGTCAAGAAATATATGTCCTCAATGTCAATAGCTAATGTGTGAGCTCCTACAATGAAAACTTGCTGGTCTGGATCCCACATTCAGACTAGATACTCCAATAATCGGACTTGGGCTCTCATGCCCGGGATACGAAAGTATTTTAAGAGACCACAATCTCTTAAAGAAGCTATGGTGGGAGGGTGATTTTCAGCATTTGCGTTATCCTCCTCATGTTCTCATTCTCACCACTCAAGCACTATGTTTGTGGCTATTTACCTGCATAAGAAACATACAAACATGATTAATGATATTATTCATGAAATGAATCTTTCCATTGGCTAAACGTTTCAAAATTTTTTTGAGTTCTGCGCTACTTGCAGGTGCCATATTATGCACAGTGCAAACTTCTCGCAGGCGGCTTAAGGCCCACCTACAAGAATGATTCATTCTCGCAGATCTCGTATGGGCCACCTGTGAGAATGCCTCCACGCATATATGGTTCAAAAAACTAACTTAAAACAGAGCTTTTAACCAATGAAATCAAATTTTTAAACCATGAAAAGATCAAGAATGATGAACTTACCAAGATGCTACTGACGGCTTGTCAAATGATCACTCGTAGCTCCCGGAAATCAGCACCGAATGCAGAGGGTAAAATGAGGGTTTTTGGAACTCAATGGTAAAAATGTGAAATGATATGGTAAATTTAGATATTTACTCATTTTAATTACTTTTTACTATATCAAATTTGGGTTTTTTATGTTTATTTATTATTTAAACCTACTCACTAATGTGAAAATGAGTGTAATGACTTGCAGGTGTGAAACATGGATGATTATAGACAGAGTTTTCCCTGGTGTGGTGTGATTTTGATTGTTTTCTATGGTTTTTACATAAAACCTCGAGCACCTTTTTGTCCATTCTTGCGCTTGTAAAAAACATAATAACGTGATCGAGCGTTGTTTTATCACTTTTTTGGGCTCGCCGTGGTTATACGAAAAATGAACCCCCCTGTAGTTTTCTTTAATCTCTTTTCAGACTCTCTAAATATGAAAATTTCGTTGAGCGACCTTGCTATTTTCCCGCTCGATAAAGTATTTGAAGTATGCCTCTTTCGAGCGATAGTTTAACTCTTTTTCGGTCTCGTTGGACTACTGTACGAAAAAGGAATTGAGAGAGTTCTCTTTTAAGTGTTTTTCCAAACTCTATAATCTTGAAAAACCTTCGAGTTTACTATCTCTGGACTCGTTAAACAAACATGGACAGACCCGTGATGGGACCAAACCACTCCTTCCTAGGGTTCGTTAAAAATACTCCGAGGGACTCATCCAAAGGATGAGCTTATATCAACAAGCATATGCGATCCTCTTCAAGCTTGCGTAAAAATAAAGAGGTACTTGCCAGAAATGGTGAGGGAAAATTTGGGAAAGGGATATGTTTCACCTTTGTATTGATTGGTAGTAAGTGTCGCTCTTGAACATGACACCCCCTATTCATCATTTGAAGCCGGTTTGGGAAATCCATTTGTCTCTCTTCCGATTGATTACAAGGTCATTCCATATGTCATATTTGAGTCAATGCTGCCAAATCTTTGGTCGTGTCGTTCATATGTTCAAGAGCAGTCCATCTGAAACCTATATTGAGTCGGCCATCTATAGTTATCCATTCTCTCCGTGTCGGCCTTCCCTGTGTCCAGTCCAATTCACATCATACTTTATTTCACCTTCAAACTCTGTTACTCATTTCCTGTCATTGATGGGGGATACATCAAGGCCCTCTTGTGACGAGTTTTGTTTTGTCGACTTCAGCTCATTATCCGGAATCAATACTTAGAAATTATTCAGTACCTTGGAGCTCACATGCCTCAATGGCAAGTTTCCTCGCTTTCGACAGTGAGTTTACATCATTGACCCCTGATCGAAAGATTCTATCAGATGTTTGACATAAACTCATTTATTCACAGTTGATGGATTGTGCTATAGTACCTTGGGAGTCATTGACATCGATGGTGATTTCCCTCACACTTGTTAACGGTTACATCAATGACTGGTAATCAAGTCATTTCTGCCATGTTTGACTTCAACACATGTAATCACATGGTTAGATTCGTACTTTGGGTGATGAAATTGAAGACCCTGGATATTATCTTTGTGATCTAGGTTGCGATGGAGTATGTATAATTTGTGACACATAGATCCACTGTGTATGTTTTGTGGCTATGTCGTCTTGATTTAAACTTGGTTACATAGATCCACAGTGTATTCAGGTGGCTATGCTATATTGTGATGTCATGGATCCACAGTGTATGCTTGGTGTCCATGGCCTTTGTTTATGATGTCATCAGTCTATGATCTGAGTCTGGGAATGCCTACCTCAGAATTGATATATATGATATTCTGTCGATGCTTAGATGTTTGCAAGTTTCTGATTAGATGTGTTCTTGGTTCTTGACACACACATGCATCTTACAAAGTCTATCGACTGTCACTGATTCCAATCTCAGACTTTGGGGGGCATTCTATTATCCATAAATTTGGTTGTCATAATGATGTAATGATGATGGAGAAATCAGGCTCTTCACTAGAACACTTTCCTGAGAAAAGTTACCTTTGTCTTTTTCTAGAAATCATATTTTTAAGGGAGGTTCGCAGGCTACCTATATATTTGCCTGCGAGAATGTATGATTCTCGCAGGCTTCATTAAGATAGGGTGCGAGGGGTTCACACTGTACCTAACTGCTAAGGTGCGAACATCTTCTAAAGAAAGGAAAAAGATAGATTCTCGCACCTTCTAGAAGGATGAGATGGCATTCGAATGGTTATCTAAGTACTGGCTTTCCTGATATCTTGGTATCATTCCTATCCAAGTAACTAATCTATTCTCTCCTATATATTGATGGGAATGCTTATGGAAAAGGTTAGAAGCAAACTAGCAAGAGATTGATTGGAGAATTAGTGGAAGATTGTATGAAGGACTGATGCTATAGCAGCTAGAGACACCAGCAAGGTTATCAAAAGTAGTTGATCTTCTTTATGCATGAGTAAGTGTGTGTGTCAGAGCTAGGATCCATCAAAAGGAGGCTTACAACATCAAGGCTCAAGTTGTAATTCTTGCTTTCTATCAATTTAATACAGTAATATGTCCCTTTCCCATAAAGCTAATGTCACTTTATTGTATAACTCCTTGATCATATACATAGGTTAATTGTTGAATCTATTGAGTTGTCTTCACTTCGATTGGTTTGTTTTGTTGTGGTCTTGATGATACAAGAGTGTTGGAGAGAAGCTTGGAACAATAGAGACCCAAGGAAGCGATCATACGGTATGTTCATGATTCTTTCCTCCTAGTTCATTCAACAATTAAAATCTAGGGAAAGTGTATTATTCTGTCTTGCTTTGTTCTAGATCCAGGTGGATCTAGGGAGATCGGTTTGTGTCCACACTTACAGATTAATCCTAAAACAAGGAGGGAGGCCTTGGTGAGTGGAAAAGACCAATTGATGTTTATAAAGGATGGCTTGGAGGTCTTACGGTACCGAGGGTGTCTCTATTGATTTTATGGCATGGACTTGGGAGATAACACCAGAATGATCCCTTTTTAGCATCTTTTCCATGCGATGGGAACTAATGATCTCAGGTGAGCCGGTGGTGATGCCTTGGAACTTATATTAGTGGCCCTCCTGGTCGAATTGCATGGTTAAGTCTTTAAAATCCATGAGAATAGGACCCAAAGTCCTTAGCCAATATACACCCAGCACAATGTCACAACCTCCCATGTCAATAGCAAACATATGGAATTTCAGGTGGTAGTCACCAATTTGGAGGCACATATTTTCACAACACCCTCCACATTTCATGGAACTACCATTGGCAATCATGATTTGGAAATTATTGATGGCAAGGATGTAGCAATGAGTTTCTTGGGCAATGCAGTGATGAATAAAAGTATGGGTACTACCACTATCAACCAGAATGATGACCTTTCGATGCTTGATGTAACCGATTAGCTTGAGGGTTTGGGGAGCGGAGAAGCCAGTGAGAGCATTGAGGGAAATGACCAGTTCTACTTCGAGAGGGTCTGAGGGAGGGGTTATGTTAGTGGATTCAGGTGATTCAGACATAGAGGGGGTTTCTTCATCTTCTTCTAAAATATCCTCATAGGTGGCCATAAAAATCTTTTGTTCTTTACACTTGTGGCCCGGGAAATATTTGTCATCATAGTTATAACAAAGGCCTTTGATTTGGCATTCAGCCATTTCATCCTGGGTCAATTTTTGGATCTTTAGTGGAGCAGAGGGAGTAGTGGGATTTATTGGTTTAGGGTGAGGGATGAAGGAGGGTTTGTGGTTTTGAGAAGATACAACATGTTTTACTTCTTTATCTCTTTTGGTAGCCTCCACCCAACTCTCAGGCCAAGTCATGAGGACATGGGCCCGAATTTCATCCTTGAGGCTACTGATAAAACACTCTCGGAAAAAGGCATCAGACATGCCCTCTGTTCTAAAATCAAGGCACTCAAAGGCAACTATAAAGTATTCCACTGTTCCTAACTATTTTAGCTTTGTCAAATGGCCCAAATGGCTGGTGTCAATGTCAAAGCATTCATAAATCTTTGCTACAAATTGTGTCCAAGCAATATACCCTTGACAAGAATTTTTTCTCCATTTCCACCATTGCCAACATTCTTGATCTAGATGGAGAACACCATACCGAAGTTTGGCCAAGTCATCTGTAATGTTGTATAAAGAGAAGTAATGTTCCTTTTGGGTTACTCAACCAGTGGGGTCTGAGCCATCAAATTTGGTCACATCCACCCATGGAAGGCATAGGTCACGTTGAAAGTGATGGTTCTGCAAGGTATGGGAATGAGAGGAATGGTCACCTTCAGTATTTGGGGGTGAGGAAGAGGAAGGGTTATCTGTAGGGATATGAAGTTTGGTGCAGAGTGCTGAAAAGACTGATTCAAGTTGGGTGGTGAGGTCTTGTTTGATTTCGCCCATTGAGGACTGCATGGTTGTATTGATGGCGACAACATTGGCACTGAGTTGTTTCACTTCTTGTTGGGTCTCAATGAGAGCAGATTGTAAGGTTTTGAAGCGAGCTTCCAAGTCTTGGCTACGAGTATGGGCCATGAGGATGGGGGAACTAAAAAGGGGCAGGTGAGGTAAAAAAAAATTGCCGAAAAAATTATATGGATGAATGTGATAAGGGCAAAGAGATGAATCCAATGGAATAGGTCTGAAATAATGGTGAAAAAATTTCTAGGCTTCTTTTTTTTTTTTCCTTATAACTCCGGTCTGAAGAATACTGCAGAGAGGAAATGCCCAAATTCTTAACTAGAAAGAAATGTGTTTTTACTTGGCAACCCGAAAACAGTTGCGCGACAATAGATCTTGTCTATTTTAATTTGTTTAAGTTTTTGTCCCCGAGGGTTAGGTATTCAAGGGTTCTACAGACAAGGGTTTTCCCTATGCTATAGCTCTCTGATATACGTGTGGGGTCCAATAGTAGTACTCGACCCAATATCTCAGGGAACTAACTAAGGAGGATAGACCGTACCCTTAACCATACTGCCTGACTACCCAGGTATTAGAGAGTATCTTCCTAAGTGTTGTTCTTGGTGACACTATAGTAGTCAGGCGGTCGATCGATTTATCTAAAGAGGGCTTAAGGTAATCTAGGCTGATCCGTACACAGGCATTGTCTGATGCGCTACCACTCGAAGGGGTACCAACAGGGGTTACAAGGGTGGCCAACAGATGTGCGCTTAAGTACCACTTGTATTTCCTGTGTGTATGAATCCCTCAACCGCGGGTTTATGCACATAACGACATATCTCTGTGGCTTAAATATGCCGGAATACGTCTCTACCCTGATAAAAAATTTAACCCACACTTTCTGCTGAGGAAAGTGCTTTGATACCACTTGTAATATACCAGATATTAAATGTATGCAAAACAGAAATAAAATGCTAGTAATGGCAGAATAACAACAATATAACCAGAACATTCACCACAATAACACTGAAATGATATAAGAATAAGAACAGAAATAGAACTTTGAATCTGAAAGCAATGTTCATGGGCCTCTTCGAGGGGGCAACCTCCAATTGAACAGAGCTCTATTACAATAATATCCAAGCTAGGTTTCTCATACCCTCGACTCCTATTGATACTAAAAAGAAGCATCTAGAGGAAGAT
>CBVK0100099864.1:0-22518 GCA_900067695.1 Picea abies
GAACCGCTCTTCCGATCTCACATCACAACTTATTCATGATATTTGTGGCATAAATAGACAACAATACTAGGATGCCTTTCAAAATATGTTCCAATGTTTCTAAATCAAGCCTCAAATTCACCTTTGGCACTTCTAAGTTCACATACTTCTTACACAAGGTCCTTATTGAGGTTGTGAAAAGTCTCAATTGAATTTTCTTTTTTACTAATTGTTGAAGCAAAAGATCATGATTATTATTAAGGTCTTGTTACTTTTCAAAGAGCCTCATATTATCACAATGAATTAAAACAATATAATCACAAATCTAGGTAATTGAGTCATACATTAATGTATTAACCTTACCACGAAGTCGAATATTAGTTTCCATTGGAAATATATTTTTCTCACCAAAACATGTATCAACATGAAGTATCATTTTGGGGATTGTTTATGTAGAGTAAGTCCTTAAGCATGACCCATGTCTCATGAGGATTAGTTGGAATGATCAAGTTTCTCATGATATTGAATCGTCCACTTAGCTTCTCATGATATTGAATCGACATTCATTTCATTGGGTTGATGTTCATAGGAGTGAAGAAGTGGGATTGAAACTAATGAAGTGAATTGCGTGGAATCAATCATCACCTTTGAGGTTTGCACCAAATAACCAAGACTTCTTGGGAGGTCACCCATGCCAAGAATCCTTTGGCTCAAGCGTTCTTAGATGTGGAATTTTTCCCACAATCAAGTCCATTTATATTGCTTCCCCATTTGCAAAAATTTAGCAAATATTGTGCCTTATGAACTATTCATTTAGAGATTCCTTGACGATTTATTTTAAGAAATTGGGGGGGCTTCCACAATCCAATTTTTTTGGGATTATCTATGTAGAGTAAGCCATTAAGAATGACCCATGTCTCAAGAGAATTATTTAGAATGAACAAGTTTCTCATGATATTAAATATTCCACTAGGCACTCATTCCATTGGGTGATGCCCACAAGGGTGAAGAAGTGGGATTGAAACTAGTGAAGTAAATCATAAGGCATCAATCATTATCTTCAAGGTAAAATAATGTCCTACCGATTAGCATCAATATCCTACATAGAAACAACTTCAATAGTAAGTTGAGTATCATAATCCCATAATAAAGAAACCTTATTAATTTTGCATTGGTGGCTAGTAGAGATGCAACCCCCTTTTCTTGGTTCTTTCATGGAAATGATCCTTCCTCATTACGATTGCCCATGAAAAATAATATAAAGGTACTTTGCAACCATTACTAATCTCATATTATGTTGTGAAGTGTTTAGTTAAGTCACATAGAGTGTGAAGGCCCCATGAAAAAAATGTTGGTTCCTTCTTAAAAAAAAACCCTAGAAAAATTATGTCCCCCCCTTATGGAGAAGTTTCCTAAATAAAAAAGATCTTCCTTGTAAATATATTCCTTATTTACAAGATAAAGGTGATGCAAAAATATAGAAGTGGCCTTAAAAAGGTAAGTATTTACCCTTTGAAGGAAAATAAATACATTTCCCCTAAGGTCAAAATATAGTCCCCCTTCTATAAAGACACTTTTTCAATTTTTCACTTTATGATCTGAAAATACACATACCTCAACTCCAAATGACCTACAATTTTAGTTGAAAGTGCATCACTCATTTTATTTCAATTCTATTTTGAAGTACATCAAGTGGATGTCTGAGAAGGGATAAAAGTTTTCTACAATGTAGTTTCCAGTTTTTTATCAACAAAATGAGCAACACTAAAAGGTCAAATTTCAAAGGTCATATTCCCTCATTACTCTTCAAAATATTTGGTCCATCTCCTTTGTAGAAAGCTTTTAAAATTTTCTTCAAATGGAAATAGAGAAAACTCAATCTAACACCAAATTAAAGAGATATCCTTACCGCAAGACATGTCGCTAATTTTTGTCAACAAACTTGAACTAACATAACTTATAAATAATTAACCTAACCTAACATATCAACTAAACTAACACAACATAATAAAATTTATCCTAACATAACAAATAGTATTAAATGTTTACGTTATTATGTTAATTAATGGTTTAAAAATGAATTAACATAACACAACAATGATCAACATTACAAAACTTGATTATGTCAATCGGGTTTGGTTTGAGTGGTTGAGAAGATATTTTTTCATCCTCCTCACTTGGGTTCGAATCCCACTTTTGATATGTTCACTTTTCATGATCCAATTGTTGGTTAAGGCTCTTCATGAGCCATGAGGAATATGTCACTCTCACTTGCTGGATCGAGGGTCAGATGAGAAGTTACATGTAAAAGAAGAAAATTGAAGCATTAATACTAATTATATGTAAGTTTGGAATAATAATATCACTTTGAATAATAGCCACTTTGAGCCTTAATAATCGTCCCTTTTTTTTTGACCCTCCTATCCTTATATCCGAAAAGGAGAAGCCATGTGAACTCCCCTCCCCTTTCAACATAAGTGATTTCCTTTTACCAGTTGGTGTCTTCTCTTTTACATCACGACTCAAATCACTTCCTTATCATTTTGTCTAAAGAGCCAAGTCCATTCTATACATGAAGTTTCCTTCCTTTACCTCATGTCTCAATGCAATTGCTCTTGTTGAAAGAACCCTTATTGGGAAATTTAATGGTCTTAGGCCTTCTCCTAAGGCCATGGATCAATTGGTGTGAAAAAAAAGGATGGTATTGATCAAAGGGAATCTTTCTTACTTTTTTTGGTAAAGGATATTATACCTCCTCATTGAGATCAAATAAAAGAAGGATTTGATCTTCTAAAATGGCTTCTACTTCATGGACTTGAGAGGTATGTATATAAATAGATGGACCTTGTATTTTGATCTAGAAGTGGATGTGTCATCAACGGTTTTAGTTTGGGTATGACTCCCCATCTTCTCCTTCGTTATTGAAATGATGAATCATTGGAAGCAATAAGTAATACTCTGGGAAAATTCATAAATGAGTCAAATCCTAAATCAAGTATGTTTGCTTGTGCTAAAATATGTGTAGAATTAGATCTGAAAAAAGGGTATTGAGGGTAGATACCCCAACCCTCACCAAGTAAACCCATGTCAGGGAAAGAAAACACAAAGCAGGGGCTTTCTTGGATATCAAACAACAAAGCAAGCCAATAGAATGTGTATGTACACATATACACACATACATCTCTTTCTCTCTCTCTCTCTCTCTCTCTCTCACACACACACACACACACACACACTTGGTGAGCCACTTGCCTTGGTGCAGTAGTTGGCCTACTTTGACAACTCGATATAGTTGGAGCTTTTGTTGGTAGGTGAACTTAACCCGTGTGTCCGTAATACGATCAATGGTTTCATGTTCCATCTAGTGAGGGTTGAGCTATGTAGGTGCTAGCTACACTGCCACTTCCAATGTGTCCAGTAGTGGTGGAAAATATGGTCGAAGGAGGTCCACATTGCATACTAGGTGCAATCCAAGGATGCGGGGAATACTTAAATAAAAATAATTGTCACCCATAACCTTGGTGATGTTGTAAGGGCCATAACAAAGTGGACACAGCTTCTGAAGGGGTCATGTAAAGCGTTATTTCTGCAAATGCAACCAAACCTTGCCTCCCACCTGAAACTTGTGTGGAACTTGGTGTTGATCATGGTGTTGCTTGTACTTAGCATTGCATTTATGTAAAATATCATGGACATATTGACGGATGTGCCAGATCCATTCAATGAATTTAGTGGCTTTGTCGACCTTATATTGAGTATGGGAAGATTCTTCATTTGTGGATGCAAGGGGAGATTCTACATCAATGGGGCCCAATGGGTCATCGAAAGACTATGTTGAGTGAGAACAACAACAACAACAATGTAGTCTAAAGCATCTATCTCAATCTAAAAAGGTTGTTGCAGATTGAGTAAGGCGAGAATCTAGGCTGAGCATAGATGATGTTTCAGATAATCAAATTCTTTCTGTTGTGACTAACACACAAAAATTGGGCTTTGAAACCACCCTTGGTCACCTTGTTGAGGGGGCATGCAATATGAGAGAATCCCAACATGAATCTGCGATAGAATTTAGCAAGGCCCAAGAAGCTCCGAAGCTCGATGCTTATTTTCTAGGTTGACTAGTCATAGATGACTTGGATTTTGGTTGGATCTACATGCACACCATCCTCATCTACAATGTATCCGAGATATTGGACCCTATTCATGCCGAAGGAGCATTTCTCTAAATTATCATATATCTTGTGTTGTCGCAGGGTGTGTAGGACCCGTTGAATGTGCTGCAAGTGTTTTTAGGATATTTAGACACTTAGGAGTTAGTTAAGATCTACTTGGTATATTGTGTTGTTAGGTAAAAGTGTGTTTTCTAGTGTGTTTCTTTAGTATGCATTTGTAGTTAGGAAATCCGACGGTCACGATATGTTCCCGACATAGAGTGATCTGACGGTTCATACTCTCCTCGATCTTAACTACCATTGATCCATGGCTTAACACCTGATTGGTCCATGATATCTATTTAAAGAGCATGAAGGGTTATTTGCTGATGATCGATTGTGAGAAACTCTCTTGTAAAATCTCTCTGTAATCTTGTGGCCGCGTTGGCTGGGGCCGTGGATGTTTCCCCATAGGGGTTTTACCATGTGAAAACATCAGTGTTTTGATATTTGATATGGTTATGTGAGTGTTTATTGAAGGTGTTTGTCCTCTGTTTGAATACCTGTGTTGTCGAACATGGTTTCAGAGCCAGGTTGAAGACCCACTCCTGTTGTAGATCGAAATTGTGAAGCCGAGTTGACTCATCTCCATTTTCTATCATTTTCGTACATTTCTGGTCTGAGAGGACTATTCCATTGCGTCCGGAGCACTCGTTTCATTTAGGGACACTTTTCATTTCACTCAAAAAGGTTTCCGTTTGCCCAAGATATGACCATTATAGTCAGATCCGGAGGTATAAAGCCTGAATACACATATTTTAAATTTCTGCAAAGCTTTATTTTGGTTTTATTTCAATTTGTTTTTGTTTTTTTTTATTTCCAGGTTGCTACTCTTTTAGATCTACGCATTCTCTTTGCCTCGCACCCTGTGTGATCTTGGCAAATCAGAAACATATAGGAAAAGGTGCATCTTCCAGGTAAGCTAACTGCGATCTAACCCTTGTTGTCATCGTGTGAAAATAGTTTTTTTTGAGCACATTCTCCAAGGTCGTCTTCCACAACAACAACAACAACAAAAACACCCCCAATCCTCCTTCTAAATATTACAATATGTTTTGCTAGACCATTTGGTTAAAACTTGCCTTATTAAGTNNNNCTTATTAAGTAAGAGGTCTTGAGTTCAAGTCTCTCTTTTGTTACTTTTTTGAAAAAGCTCATGCTAAAATTGTAAAGTGTATTTCACTTCAAGTATAAAAGTGAATCACTATAAGCAACTTTAATATTTTATTTTAGAGTTATTTATTTTGCATGACACTTTTCTCTTATAAATTAACTTTATTGTAAAAGTGATCCCCACTTCTCTTTATAAAAGTGGGTCACTTCATAAAGCAACTTACACTATCACGTGGTCAGTTGGTTACCGTTTATACCTTTTTTTAAAAGGGCATAACTCTCACATCGGAAGTCCGTTTTCAGTGCCATTTTTTTAAAACAGCATAACTTTTCGAGATCTTTCCATCCAGATCATCAGTTACAGTTTTTAAATCAACATTATCTGCATATTTAATATGGATTCTACAAGTAATGTCTTGCTTACTAGCAACAACTACTTCCAATGGAAATCTCATTTGGAAGATTTATTAAGAAGTAAAGGATTGTACCGGATTACCTTGGGAAAGGAAAAAAAACCCATTGATGATGATAAGAAAGCCAAATGGGCTAATAAGAGTGATGAAGCATGTGGACTAATCAGAATGTCCATCTCTCCTGATTTAAGATACCACCTCCAAGAAATTGATGACCCCGAAGAAGCTTGGGACAAGATTGAATTTGTGTTTGGTAAAATCAATATTATTCGAGCACAAAAGTTAGAAAATCAAGTACTAACCTTGAGTCCAAGTGATTTTTCTTGCCTTGGAGACCATCTATCTAGGTTTAAAACACTCATAATTTTATGTGAAGAATGTAAGATAAGAATGGAGGAAGAGCACTGCATCTATCTTATTCTAACTAAGCTAGGTAGTGCATATTCTGTGTTTGTATCTACCTTTTATGCCATGAGAGAGGCTCTAGGGAAAGCTTATGAAAAACCCACTCTTGAGTCCTTTTGTGCTGCTTTGATTAGAGAGGAAGATAAGCTTGTACAACTTGGAGTGATCAACACTGTAGGTACCTCCAACAAAGCCTTAGTTGCTCAACAGAAATATAAACCCAAGAATCCCAAGAAGCAACATCCTCGCCACAACAACAAGCAATATAAGGGTCCCAAACCCACTTAGACAGCTTTTGCTTCGAATGGAGACAAAGGAGAAAAATATAAAAATAAGAAGATTGACAAACATTGCAACTTTTGTGATAAAGATGGTCATGATGAGTTCAAATGTTTTAAGAAGATGGAAAATTTAGAAGCAACGATGAAGAAGTAAAACATCAGTATTGATCCTACTTCTTCTTCTTCTTCTCATGGACACACACTTTCTGCTTCTGGTTTCTCCTTCAATACACCTTCTACTTTTACTTCTGATAAGTGACTTATTGATTCCGGAGCATCTTATCATATGGCTAAGGATCGAGACAAATTTTCTACTCTAAATGAATGTAACACCAAGAAAATATTTGTTAGTGATGATAGATCTCTTAGTGTTGAAGGATCTGGAACAATACAAGTAGAAAATGGCCATTTCAATGATGTATTATGTGTTCCAAGTCTTTCTTGTAACCTTCTATCAATATATCAAATCACTCATTCAAGTGAAGGTAAAAACGTAGAGTTTTCACCTCACCAAGTTGTAATCAATGATTTAAAAGATCCTAATCATGTTCTTGCAACTGGAATTGCTGATGATATTACCAGGTTGTACAAGTTTGAGAACTTTGGGTCATCATCTTTTTCATCAGTTTTTATTGCTCATAGCGATGACTTGAGAAAACTTTGGCATCAGCGGTTTGGTCATCTAAACTATCGCTCATTGTAACAACTATGTAATCAACAAATGGTGACTGATCTTCCTCTTATTTCATGTAGAGATGGTGTTTGTGCCGGTTCTGTTCTCGACAAACATCATCGGGACAGTTTTGAAAAATGTGCCTCTTGGCATGCCTTGGGTCCTTTGCAGCTTGTTCATAGTGATTTGTGTGTCCCACTTTCTTATCCTTCTTTTTCTGGGTGCAAGTATTTCTTAACTTTCATTGATGACTTTTCCAGACGTACTTGGGTTTACTTCTTAAAACTTAAGAGCGAAGTTTTTGACAATTTTTTGGCCTACAAGGCTCTTGTAGAAAAGCAATTTGGACATCAAATTCAAAGGCTAAGAATGAATACGTGAACAATAATTTTACAAATTACTACACTACACAGGGAATCCAAATGCAACAAACTGTTCCATATACACCACAACAAAATGGTGTTGCTGAGAGAAAGAGATGCACATTAAAAGAAATGGCTAATTGTATGATCCAATCTAAGGGATTAAGTCTAAAGTATTGGGTAGAAGCCATCAACTGTGCAAATTACATAGTAAATCGCACTCCCACAAAGGCTCTTAAAAATATAACACCGGAAGAAGCTTGAACTAAAATTAAACCAGATCTAAGTCACTTACGTGTATTTGGCAGTATAGCATGGGCTCACATTCCTGATGAGAAAAGGAAAGCATTGTAGCCTAAAAGTGAGAAGTGTATATTTGTTGGTTATTCTAAAGATGTCAAAGGTTACAGACTTCTTCAATCACATTGTAATGAAATTATTATTAGAAGAGATGTTAAATTTGATGAAAATATCTTGTCTTGTGAGCCTAATTCGACATTTGTGCCTTCTTTGGCCTGCGAGCCTAATTTGACGGTTGTGCCTTCTTCGACCTGAGAGCCATCTTCGGCGTTTGTGACTTCTTCTGATCTGGTTTCTTCTTTAGAGGATGACAATGACGATGAAAAAACACCTCTGCCTTCTCACCCTCCTCTAGATGAGTCCTTTGAACCTGAACCAACACCAACTCCATTGCTTCCTAGATGGGTTCGTTCAACACGAGAAGCAACTGGTGATCTTGTCGGCAATCCTTCAGATCAGCGTCGAACACATTCACAGTTCCAACGAGCCTCTTCTCTTTTGGCTCAAGTTTCGGAAACTCATGATCCAGAGACATTTGCAGAAGCTTCAGGTCATCCATATTGGGATACATCAATGAATGAAGAGTATCATTATTTAGTGGAAAACGATACTTGGGATCTTGTACCTCTTCCAAATGGAAGAAAATTTGTCAGATGTAAATGGGTGTACAAAAATAAGTATGCATTAGATGGAAGTGTTGAAAGACACAAGGCTTGTTTAGTTGCCAAAGGATTTTCCCAAGTTGAAGGAATTGACTATCATGAAACCTTTGCCCCTGTAGCCAAAATTAATTCCATCCGCCTTGTTCTTGCCCTTGCTGCCTCGCATAAATGGGAGGTCCATCAGATGGATGTTAAATCTACCTTTTTGTAGGGAGATTTGCAAGAAGAAATATACATGGAACAACTCTAGCCTTGATTGTCACCTTAATGACTCTAGCCTTATTTGTCGCCTTAAGAAATCTCTTTATGGTCTCAATCAAGATCCCCGAGCTTGGTATGCCAAAATGGACACCTTTCTTATTGCCACTGGATTCTCTAGATTCCATTCTGATCCTAATGTCTATACCAAGAAAGTAGGAATCCATCTCATAATCCTTGTCCTTTATGTTGATGACCTTATCCTTACTAGTAGTGACTCAAAACTTTTAAACCATGTGAAAACCATCCTTAAGAAGAAATTTGAAATGACAGACTTAGGATTTTTGCACTATTTCCTTGGCCTCCAAGTTTTTCAAACCAATGAAGAAATTTTTCTTTCCCAGTCGAAGTATGCTTGTGACCTTCTCCGTCGCTTTCACATGGACGATTGTAAACCAACCCCTTCTCCCTTTCAGTCTGGAGTCAAGCTTATTGCCACCTGTACTTCTCCTGAAGTTGATGCCACCCTATACCGTTAGTTAGTTGGTAGCCTCTTATACTTGACTCATAATCGTCCCGATCTTTCCTTTTCTATTGGTCTTGTTGCCCAGTATATGCAAATGCCCCATGAAAGACATTGGAAAGCAGCTAAATGGATACTTCTCTATGTTCGTGGTACAGTTCAGTTTGGGATACATTACAGTTCAGGGGGGACTCCTTTATTGGTTGGTTTCACTGATTCAGATTGGGCCGACGACCCTGATGATTGGAAGTCTACTGCAGGTTATGTTTTCAGCCTTGGTTTAGGACCTGTCACTTGGGCCTATAAGAAACAACAGGCTATTGCACTTTCTTCAGTAGAAGTAGAGTACCGAGCAATGGTAAATGTAAGTTAGGAAGCCATATGGCTTCGACAGTTCCTTTCAGAGTTTGGATTCCAGCACCAACATCTGACCAGCCTTTGGTGTGACAATCAGAGTGCCATCAAGCTCGCCAACGACCCAGTTCAACATCAGCGTAGCAAACACATCGAGCTACACATGCACTTCATCAGAAAGCTCATTCATGATCAAGTTATTGAAGTGCTCTTTTTTGATCTGGTTATGTGAGTGGTTATTGAAGGTGTTCGTCCTCTGTTGGAATACATGTGTTGTCGAACAAGTGTTCTTCCCAACTCTTGCTGAAGATGAGGATGTCATCCAGATATACAAGCACAAAGGATTTGGTGAAATGATGAAATGTGTCATCCATTAACCTCATGAAATTTGTTGGGGTGTTCGTCAAGACAAAGGCCATGACCAACCACTCAAAAATACATTCTTTATACTTGAAAACAATATTCCATACATAAGTTGATTCTATTGGGACCTGGTGGTATCAAGACTTCATATCAATCATACTAAATCACTTGGATCCCTTGAATTGGTCAAGAATATTGTCAATTCGAGGAATCATGAACCATTTCCTGACTGTGATTTTGTTCAAAGCGCTATAACCAAGACATAGTCTCCAGGTCATGTATTTCTTCTGCATGAGCACTATTTGGATTCTATAGGGTGAGGATCTTGGTTGAATGTGCCCTTTTTGGAGATTCTCTTGAATATAGAACTTGATTTCCTCATTTTCATGAAGAGAGAGTCGATATATTGACCCATTAGGTAAAGGTGCGACAGAGGTTAGATCGATTGACTTCTTGACCTGACAGTGTAGAGGCACCTCATTGGATAAGGTGGAGATGTCTTAGTATTCTTCCACAACTTTGTCCACTTGCTTCTGCTATGTAAAGAAGCCCTGTGCAGAGGCCATGAATGTGGAAATGACCTTCCGTTCACCTTGAGAGCAAATCATGAAGAGGACAAATTTCCCAGTCTGGGAGATAACTTCCTGCACTACTTAGTTGAGACAAAATAAATTATGGTAGGTGGAGCTACCTCTCGTATCATGTACAATTGTATTCCCAAAGTAACAATGACACTATGAGGTCTAAATTCATATATAACATGATGTTTCCACATATATGGTTGGACTAAAAGAACATCAAAAAGTTCAAGTGGGTAAACATCACACAATACCTCATCCTTAAAGGGCTTAATGCCATAGGGAAGGAAGCACTATCGTATAACGTGAAGATCTCGTCCTTGGTTGAGCCACCCGATCTTTATGGCTACGAATGTGGTGTTGTTAGAAACCCCAACCGCTTAACCACCTATGCTGAGATTAGGTTCTTTTGGCTTTTGATATCAACAATGAAATGCAACAGAGCACCCTTCATCCACATCTGTGAGTGAAAAATGGGCCCACCTTCCTCCGAATCTTCTTGTTCATTTTGTTGGACCTTCGTGGTAGATACCATGACACTAGGTTTTGCATTAATGATATTCTTCTGCTTGTCTGAATTTGAATATGAGTTAGAGCCTGGATTTGATTCTAAGGATTTAAGATTGGTCACTAATGACTGCTTGGAGCAACATTCATTAGTGTTGTGCCAAGATATTTTATGGAACTCGCACCACTTCTTGGTGTCTTGCTTCATCTTCACATTACCCTTCTTTGCTTGCGACTTAGGCTAGTTCTCCTGAGGTTTTCCATCCTTACTTTGTCCTTTGTTCTGTAGGCTAGGGCTCTCTTTGCCCTACTTTTTTTCTGATGCATTTACAGATCCAAACTCTTGCTTATTCCTCTGCTTAAATTTTTGCTTGATTTTAATAACATACTGATAAGCCATTCCCAGTGACGAGATGTCCAAATAATCCATTTCTATTTGGATTTACTTATGTAGACACCCACAATATTTTAGAACTAGATGTTACTTGGAGTCTTTTAGACCCAACTTGGTGCGCAAGCTATAGAAGGTATTATTGAACTCTGGTACTATTTGGTCCCTTTCTTGACGCAATGTAGTCCATATCATGTAATGGTCTTGATATTTTTTAACATGGTAATATTGTTCCTTAACAAAATTCATAAAATATTTCCAAGTGAGTTTTGCCTCAAACATTCCAAACTCCTCTATGTAATTTTTCTCACTTAAGTCTAAGTTTTTGACATGGGGGACAACCTTAAGGAGCAAAAAAGTGATATTTTCCCTATTGAAGGAATTGTGGATAGAGAAATAATCTTCTAGAATATTTAACCATTTCCCCAAAGAATCTGCATCTATTTGACCTTCAAATACAAGAATATCAAAATTAACTTGTACATTGAAAGGGGTGGTGCCTCCAAAGTGGTTGCTTGATGAAGACACATTTATTTTTGTCGACAACCGTCAAACGATTTGGGAAAAAAATTACATCATCTCATACCTCTGTTGTGTGAGGGATTCCTAGAGAAACAACTAAACAAGATCTCATTCTCTCTCATCTCTCTTTTCTTCCACCATGGGAGGCCATCAGGGTATGCAAGGATGGTATTTCAAAGGCTCAAGTAGTTCGAGTCTGGAATACTTATACATTGACCTTGTTGGGGACATGCATAGAGAAACAGATAAAGAGAGAACCACTATGATACCATTGATATGGATTTATGATGATACAAGATAGAACACATACATATGACATAAACATAGAGATGTAATAATACTCAATTTATATTAATGAACGAAATATGCAGGAACTGTGAAAATGAAGAATGAAATGAGCTCGCTAGAATGGTGGTAGCTTATCTATGAGAATATCATTATAATGAGACTGGAAAGGCCTTTTAACATAAAACATCAATGCAAAAACCCTAAACATCCAAAACTCTAAGCATAGAAGATGAAACGCCAAAAGGTTTATGGGCCTCGATGTGGTTAGTTGATATGTCAACTTATCGGGGGAATTAATTTTGCATACAATATCTATTTGGGACGCTTAGTAGCCTGTCGAAAAGGTCTATCCTAGGATTTCACATTATGAACAACATAGTACATGCCATTACATAACTATAGGGCACTTTTGGGCCAAAAATCGCCGTTTAGGGCCTCAAAACAACCTCAGAAGTTGAGAACCCAAAAAAACCATAGAAAACCTACCAAGATGGAATTTTTATTTTGAGCCAATAGAATAGGTGGGTGGCCACTGATTTCCACTTGGATAAATACTCCTCCCTTAGGAAGCAATATTATCCATTGCGTTGAGTGCCCCCATCAAATGGGGAAACTTCTGCTAAACTTGACGCTTCATGATCCAGTTGCCTTAGTGCAATAACTACCCTGCTTTGACAACTCGATAGAGTTGGATATTTTGTTGGCAGGTTCCATTAATATATGTGACCATGATCCAATCAATGGTTTCCTATTTCATGCAGTCATGTTTGATATCTGTAGGTTTCACTTTCTCTGTCACTTCCAATGTGTCTAGTAGTGGCGGAAAATACGGTCGAAGGAGGTCCATATTGAATACTGGGTACAAGCTAAGGAAGGGGGGAATAATTTACTCAAAATCATTGTCACACACAACCTTGGTGAAGTCCATAGTGAATTGGATGCAACTTCTGATGGGTTCTCATACGACATTATTTCTACAAATGCAACCAAACTTTATTTCCCACCTAAAAATTGTGTGGAACTCAGTGCTGATCATGGCATTGGTTGTAATTAGCATTCACTTTCTATGAAATATAATGGGACTGTTGAAAAATGTGCTGGATCCGTTCAATTTGGTGGCTTTGTCGGCCTAAGATTGAGCATGGGAATATTCTTCCTATGTGGATGCAAGGGGAAGTTCTACATCAATGGGGCCTAATGGTTGAAATCCTAGGATGTGTTGAGCATAATGAAGGATCTCATCCCATGTACATGGATTCTTAGAGTTGTACATGTGCAAGATATGCACGATCATCCTATGGATGACCTTTTCCTGTCCATCAATTTGGGGGTGGAATGACAATGGATTTGGTGAGGTTGGTGTCCATAAGAGACCAGAGGCTTGACCAAAATGTACTTAAGAACTTGTTGTCCTGATATGATATGGTGGTTCGTGGTAGTCCAAAGTGTACCCACACTTGCTTGAAGAATATATTGGCAGTGACCTCAGTTTGGATACTCTTCTTGCAAGCTATCAGAATGGATATCTTAAAGAATCAATCAACAACCATGAATACATAGTCGTTGCCATGCTTGGTTGAGGGGATACCTAACATGTAGTCCATCGATATGGATTTCTAGGGCCTATTGGGAGTAGGTAGAGGGGAGTACATTCCATGTTTTTTAATAACTGGCTTAATGATGGAGTAAGAAGTGATGGATCTCATATACTTACTAACATCTTGTCGAAGCTTTGACCGATATAAATACTTTTATAGTGTTGCCACTGTCTTCTCCACACCAAAATGTCATGCCACCTGATTTTAGTGGGATTTCCAAATTACCTTCTCATGCTCGCTTGAAGGAACATAAAGATGACCTAGATGGATAGATGACATATAATTCTATCCTGAAGATGAAAGTCAACAATGACCATGCATGTTCCCAATATCTGGTAAGTCATAGCAAAGTCAGGATCATTGCCATAGAGTTAGGGCCACCCATAGGTCTCGTGCCCACAAGAGTTGAGCATCGTGGTTAGTGCTGCAATTGGAGGTTGACTGAGGTAGTCAGTGACACAATTGGTGCTCCATTTATTATATTTAATGTTGAGGTGAAACTGCTGCAAGTATGTGGATCACTTTTGATGGCAGTTATTCTATAATTTCCCTTATGTATGCATGAACTATAGAGGCTTATGATCTATATGGATGAATGTCTCCTTCCCTAGAATGTAATGCTTCCATTGGCGTCAATTTTGTACAATGGAATACTTCTCTTTGTCATAGGTGGGGTACTTATAAAAAACATATGAGAGTGTCTCAATATGATAGGCCACTGGATGACCGTGTTGAGTGAGAATGAAAACAATAACAAAGTCTAAAGCATCCATCTCAATATCAAAATGTTGTTGTAGATCGGGTAAGGGAAGCACCAGGGATGAGAATAGGTTGTAACACCCTATTTTCTCCCAAGAATGTAAGTATGCAAAAACTTCATATGTTAACATTATGAGGCATGCAATTGTGTTTTGATTTAATATAAACACCAAACTGATGACTAAGAGGGAACGACCTTGATAAGTACTGGCCATGATACACTAGAGGGAATTGGTGAGGCATAGTGACTGATGGAATGGTTGAATGAAGTGGAGCTGAGATGTATCAGTGAATAAAAAATGAAGCTTGCACAAAAAGCTAATCTATTCTTTCAAACATAATGACTTCACCAACCAACACACCTGACTGATGAAGGAGACCACATGATCATTAAAGAGAATCTCATAGAGGTGGTTGAGAAGTAATGACTACAACAGTTGGCCCATAGAGAGAGAGAATATCCAATTGAATAATTGAAGGGTGAATGTACCATGGAATTGCCCCTTCATATTTTGAATGGCATACTTTAGGTTATGTTTGTGGGACGTTACAGAGATGTCGAGGGGTATGGAAAAGAAGACCGGGGAAGGAAAAACACAACACATGCAGGGTGATAGAGGATGGAAAAAACAAACACAAAGAAGAGAGTAATCATATAGGAGGAGAGGCCTTGTAACAAAGATTGCACCCAAAGACAAAAGAATACAACAATAGAAAAATGATCAAAGACGATAAAGAGAGCGCAAAAGCATGAATGTGTTGATTGAGAAATAAAAGAATAGCTTTCTAGAAGAAAATAAGAATCTTTTCTGAGTTGTTGATGATCACCCTGAAAAAGAAGACACAAATTCCCGAATTGGAACAATAGTGGGTTGCATCTTGGTGCTTACTGGACATAAACTAGCAGTAGTAAGGGGAGGTTGCTGAGGGACTGTTGAGCAGAGAAGGGACTCTCATCTACAGAGGAAATCCAGTTGAGAAACTACTTGATAAACCTGTAGATACTTGAAGCTGTGTGGGAGGTGGAAATTTATGCTGTATCAGAGGAGGAAGGAGAGTAACCTTCCTGGACCATCGCAGATTCAGAACCTTGGTGAGTCAATTTCCTTGGTGGTATCATGGCTTGGCACGAGGGTGGTGTGTTGTAGGAAGTGACTCTATAACAATTCCTAAGGTTGGGAGGAAAGGCATCCTCTCTCAGTCAGTTGGATTGGATTATTTCTTTATCAGATAAGTGTTCATCTGTCCTGAAACTAATTGTGAATGAAGTTATATGAATGCTCATGGATAAAAAAATTGTATGACAACTTTTATGAATGATAGAATCTAAGAAAAATTTTGTGTACTTAAATTTTGATTTTGAATATGTGTACTGTAAGATGAGCTATGTCGTGACGTTTATTATTACCTTGTTAAATCTTGAAAATGACTGAGGGTGAATTGTTACCTATTTGAATACTATATGTTTTCCTTGCATGGAGACCCTGCAAATCATTTGATATTTTAACCATTAAGTTTGATAGATTATAATGGATGTAGAATTTATTTTGATCCTTCGTAACTTGTAATGGCCATAGATTGGGGTTTGAGACCCTGTAGGTTAGTAATGAAATTCCGTGAAACCCGAAAAATGGCTAGGTCCTTGAAGCAGACAATTATGACTCCAAGCCTCGTATTAGTCAGCTGAGAACAACAACTGTTGATCTGAAGAGATCATGACCATTGATCGGTGGGATGTTCAAAGTTAAAGCATCAGAGAGATCCCTAAAATGTCATGGGAAAGATTATGAATGAGAGACTTCAAAACAAACCTTTCAGAGTGAGGTTTTCAGAAGGAAATCTCATGTGCCATGAGAATAATCTCGAAGGATGTACCTTGAAGTAGATCTAGTGTGAGTTGTAGATTTGGGAGCGGGAGGAATGAATCCTCAGTTGTTGATCATTATAGGTACCACTTAGTAGGTCAAGAGAGTGAGAGATGATTGGAAGCATCAGAGTGAAGACATATGTCAGTAGTTGATTAGGTGACTAGATTAGAGGTGCAAGTATGTTAGGGGGAATATCTTGACCATATGTTGGTGAATAAAGAGATGAAATGATAACCATCGATTTGTCATGAGTCCTGCCTAAGTCAAGAAACACAATATTAACATCATGACTAACATGGCACACTAGTGGGGTAGACATAGTGATTTTAGAGCGACAAATGTCAGTCATCCATCAATTGATGAGTTGAGTGTGGTTGAACAAGGCTGAAGAACCTTAGATCTCGAATATACCTCAATTGTGGGTCATGAGATTGGGACGTGCATCTACGTCGTCTATCAAGGAGAGAGGAATATTCCTCGATACCTTGATTTCAAAGTAGTGAAACTGCTCAAGTTGTTCTAAGCTCTAAACAAATGGTATCGAAAGGAAATATTCTTCAATACCTTATCCGTCAGAGGTGAGTGATGAGGGAACCCAAAGAGATTCCAAGTGATGATGATGACATGCATGTGTGGATCAAAATTTCCCCATTGTAGGATTGACAAGCACCACATCGGGGCTACGTTTTCGCCATATCATATGGCAAGTGTGACGAGGTGTCACGTGAATTCCACATGTCAATGGTATAGAAGTAAAAAACCCAAGAACTTCAGAAACACCATTGGGAAGCTCTCGACGAGAAGAAGACGATGGAGTTGTGAAAGAGAGGATTTGAGATAGTTGAGAAAAGTTAAAATTCTAATACGCCATCCCTTAAAAGGACACTTAGGGGTTGGGTGTGTTACATATATGATGTTTCGTATTGTCAAATGCTTTATGTTGTGACCTGACCCACAAAAATTGGGGTTTTTCAACCACCCTTGGTCACTTGGATGAGGGGCCATGCAATATGAGAGAACCCCAATACAAATTTGCAATAGAAGTTGGCAAGGCCCAAGAAGATCCGAAGCTTAGTTAGTGTTTTCAGGGTTGGCTAGTCATGAATGACTTGAATATTTGTTGGATATACATGCACACCATGCTAATTTACAATGTGTCCAAGGTATTGGACCCTATTCATGTAGAAGGATCATTTATTTAAGTTAACATATAGCTTGTGTTTTCGTAGGGTGTGTAGGACCTGCTAAATGTGTTGCAAGTGTTCTTCCCAACTCTTGTCGAAGATGAGGATTTCATCCAGATATACAACCATAAAGGAATTGATGAAAGGCCCTAATATGTCGTTCATCAACCTCATTAAATTTGTTGGGGAATTTTTCAAGAGAAAGGGCATGACCATCCACTGAAAAGACCTTCTTTAGAATTAAAAGCAGTCTTCCATACATCAATCGATTCTTTTGGGACCTAGTGGTAGTCGGACTTCAAATTAATCATACTAAAGTACTTGGCTCCATTGAGTTGGTTGATAAGGTTGTCAATTATGGGAATTGGATATTTGTTCCTGATTGTGATTTTTTTCATAACTTTGAAATCAATACAGAGTTTCCAGGTCTCGTCTTTCTTTTGCATGAGCACAGTTGGGCTTTCGCAGGATGATGAGCTTGGTTGAATGTGCCCTTTTTGGAGAAACTCTTAAATCTATCACTTGATTTCCTCATTTTCCCGGAGAGAGCATCAATATACCATCCCATTAGGTAAAGGTGAGCCAGGGGTCATATTGATTGAATGCTTGACCTGACAATGCATAGGCACCTCGACAGGTAAGGTGAATATGTCTCAATATTATTGCATGAATTTTTCCACTTTCTTTCATTGCGTATATAATCCTAGTGTAGAGGCCATGGATGTGGTTGTGAGCTTCCGTTCACCTTGAGAGCGAATCATGAAGAGAAAAAATTTCCTAGTCTAGGAGATGACCTTCCTGCACTACTTAGCCGAGTCCAAATAAATTGCGTTAGGTGGAGCTACCTATGGTATCTTGTATAATTATCTACCCAAAGTAAAAATGACACTACAAATTCTAGATTGATATACAACATGGCATTTACACATATATAGTTGGCCTAAAATAACATCACAAACTTTATGTGGGGAAACATCACACAATACATCATACTTGAAGGGCTTGATGCCATAGGGAAGGCATCACTATTGGCTGATGCAGATATCTCATCATCAGTTGAGCCACCTAATGTTTATGGATGCATATGTGGTGTTTTTACCAACTCCAACTGCTTGACTACCTTTGTTGAGATCATGTTATTTTGGATTCCACTATCAACAATGAAATGTAGTGGAACACCCTTCACCCACATCTATGAGTGTAAAAGGTACTCACCTTCCTTCGTCTCTTTTGGTTTGTTTAGTTGGGCGTTGGTGGTAGTGACTGTGGAACTGGGTTCTTCATCAATAATCTGATTCCCCTTGTATTGGTCTGAACCAGAGTCAGATCCTAGATCTGAATCCGAAGCTTTCATCTCGACCACCAATGACTGCCTCGAGCGACATTGATCAATGTTGTTCTGGGGTATTTTGTGGAACTCACACCACTTCCCAGTGTCTTTATTCATCTTCCCATTACCCTTATTTTCTTGCATCTTAGGCTGGTTGTCACAAGGTTGTCCATCCTTGCTTTGTCCTTTATTATGTAGGCTAGGGTTTCCTTTGCTTGTCTTCTATTGTGATCCATTCACAGATCCAAACTCCCACTTATTCCAATAATTTTTAAACCTATGAAGTAAAGCAATGCATACATATTCTTAAGAAAAATATAAATTAATCAATGGCTCATACACATAGTACACAAATATTTACATTAGAAACCCTTAACTAGGAGAAAACCAACCTTCCTTGGTGCCACACCTCTCAACTCTTCATTGTATTAATTTCACCATTTTCAATACAATAGATACACAATATTTTAGGTATTTCAGAGCTACCAAAACCCTAATCCCTTAATCCAGGATTAATTTAGAATACTACTAAAAATAGCGAAAAATGCTAAGCGTAACCAGGGGGAAATCCCTAGTGGTAGTCGGACTTCAAATTAATCATACTAAAGTACTTGGCTCCCTTGAGTTGGTAGATAAGGTTTTCAATTATGGGAATTGGATATTTGTTCCTGATTGTGATTTTTTTCATATCTTTGAAATCAATATAGAGTTTCCAGGTCCCGTCTTTCTTTTGCATGAGCACAGTTGGGCTTTTGCAGGATGATGAGCTTGGTTGAATGTGATTTTTTTGGAGCAACTCTTAAATCTATCACTTGATTTCCTCATTTTCCTAGAGAGAGCATCAATATACTAGCCCATTAGGTAAAGGTGAGCCAGGGGTCAGATCGATTGAATGCTTGACTTGACAATGCATAGGCACCCCGATAGGTAAGGTGAATATGTCTCAATATTCTTGCAAGAATTTGTCCACTTTATTTCATTGCATAGATAATCCCAGTGAAAAAGCCATGGATGTGGTCACGACCTTCTGTTCACCTTGAGAGCGAATCATGAAGAGGAAAAATTTCCTAGTCTGGGAGATGACCTTCCTGCACTGCTTAGCCGAGTCCAAATAAATTACATTAGGTGGAGCTACCTCTAGTATCTTGTATAGTTATCTACCCAAAGTAAAAATGACACTATGAGGTCTAGATTCATAAACAGCATGGCATTTACACATATATAGTTGGCCTAAAATAACATCACAAACTTTATGTGGGGAAACATCACACAATACATCATCCTTGAAGGGATTGATGCCATAGGGAAGGTGTCACTATTGGCTGACGCAGAGATCTCATCATTAGTTGAGCCACCTGATGTTTATGGATGCATATGTGGTGCTTTTACCAACTCCAACTGCTTGACTACCTTTGTTGAGATCAGGTTATTTTGGCTTCCACTATCAACAATGAAATGTAGTGGAGCACCCTTCACCCACATCTGTGAGTGTAAAAGGTACTCACATTCCTTCGACTCTTCTGGTTTGTTTAGTTGGACATTGGTGTTAGTGACTATGGAACTGGGTTCTTCATCAATGATCTGGTTCCCATTGTCTTGCTTTGAACCAGAGTCAGATCCTAGATCTAAATCCAAAGCTTTCATATTGATCACCAACGACTTCCTTGAGCGACATTGATCAATGTTGTTCTAGTGGATTTTGTGGAACTCGCACCACTTACCCATTTCTTTATTCATCTTCCCATTACCCTTCTTTTCTTTCATCTTAGGCTGTTTGTCACGAGGTTTTCGATCCTTTCTTTGTCCTTTGTTCTGTAGGCTAGGGTTTCCTTTGATTGTCTTCTATTGTGATCCATTCACAGATCCAAACTCCCGCTTATTCTTATAAGTTTTAAACCTATGAAGTAAAGCAATGCATACATATTATTAAGAAAAAGATAAATTAATCAATGGCTCATACACATAATACACAAATATTTACACTAGAAACCCTTAACTAGGAGAAAACCAACCTTCCTTGGTGCCACACCTCTCAACTTTTCATTGTATTAATTTCACCATTTTCAATACAATATTATTTTAGGTATTTCACAACTACTAAAACCCTAATCCCTTAATCTAGGATTAATTTAGAATACTACTAAAAATAATGAAAAATGCTAAGCGTAACCAGGGGAAAATCCCCCCCCCCGGGACCCCCCTAGGAAAGCTCCCGACACACATGACACAAAAATCACTAATAGGGAGGGATCATGAGACACAATCATCAAATCTGATGCAACCCCACCCCTCACACGCATGCAAATAATATAACACCCACCCAACATTCTCCCACTTGTTGTGTTCTTTGCATACAAGGGGTCACATAATTACATAGTCAACAATCAAGGGAAACAATTCCCATTGTTTCTCTACACTAGGATAACTTCTCAGAGCTCACCGAATTCGTCAATGAATCTGCAACATTCTTCAAAGTGTCAACCTTCTCTATAAAAACCTTCTTGTCTTCAACCATGTCTCTCACATAGTGATATTGAACATCAATATGATTTGTTTTTGAATGATAAGTTGGGTTCTTTTCCAGGAATATTTCACTTTGACTGTCACAATCTAAATTTACTGCTTGGTGTACCAACCCGAAACCTGAACACAATATCTGTAACCATATTGCTTCCTTACTTGCATGAGTGGTTGACATGTATTCAACTTCTGTAGTTGAGAGTGCCACTACAACTTGTCTTTTGCTCATCCAACTAATTTCTCCTCCAAATAGGTTAAACACATACCCACTTGTAGATTTTTTGCGATCCAAATCTCCAGCCCAGCCTGCATCAACAAAGCCATGTATGTCCACACATACCCACTTGTAGATATTCTATGATCCAGATCTCCAACCCAATCTACATCAACAAACCCATGTATTTCCAACACTATGTCCGATCCTGGTCTTACTTGATAACACAATCCATAACTAGAAGTACCACATAAATAGATGAAAACCATTTTTACTGTTGTCCAATGATCCTTCCCTGGTTTTGACATATATCTGCTCAAAACTCCCACTATATGTGCAATGTTCGGTCTAGTATAGACCATTGCATACATCAAACTGCCAATTGCACTAGCACATGGGACATGAAACATGTCCTCTTCTTCTTCCCGTGTCTTGGGACATTGATATGCAGATAAATTTACACCTACATGAATAGGAACCTTGGCTGCTTTACTTTCTTGCATATTGAACCTACGTAATATCGTCTCAACATATTTTCTCTAATTCAACAAGAGTTTTCTTTTTACACGATCTCTTTTAATCTCCATTCCCATAATGATGTTAGCATCCCTGAGATCCTTCATGTCAAATTTGGAGGATAGTTGTGACTTCACCTCCTTGATTACATCCATGTTGTTTCCTACTAGTAACATGTCATCGACATACAACACTATATAAATGAAGTGATTACCAACCTGCTTTGGATATACACAGTGATCAACCTTTCTTCTCATGAATCCTACTCCAAGGATGTATGTGTCAAAATTTTGGTACCACATCCTAAGTGATTTCTTCAAACCATATAGTGACTTCTATATCTTACATACTAGCTCTTTCTTTCCCTTCACTACAAATCCTTTTGGCTGCTTCATGTAGATTTCTT
>CBVK0100099865.1:0-22196 GCA_900067695.1 Picea abies
TGTTTTAACAACTTTGGAGAGTTATGCTCACAGCCCTAATCCAAAGTACTATACCTGTTCTACTATTGGTGGAGGATTCTAGCAAAGAAAATGTTCTAGGTAAATTTTAATTAGCGTTGATTTTAGTGGTTGTTCTTTACTCAAAAGGGGTGCATGGAAGTGAAATGAATGGAATCAAGACTCTGACCCAAAGAGTGCATCAAGTATGATAAGCAATCATTTTCTTTCGATGAATGTCTAGCTAAGGGAGAGAGAGAGTTCTTTCACTAACAAGCACGTCTACGGAATGTCTTCCAACAATTCTTTTCTCAATCAAATTCTGATGTAATGCAAAACTTTTCTTAAAAAATGCCTCCTAATACACTCAATCAAACATGCAGATATCTTTCTTGTTTGCGTATGAATGACGATTAATGCACTCACAATGCTAATCTCTGCTAATTAACTTCTTGGTATGGATGGAAACCAAAATAGCATGAGAAAATATACAAACAATACACCCTTCGTAGCACTTGAAACGAAAAAACGAATGAAACGACCAAAGAGAAAAACAAGCTCCACACTCAAAAACAAAGGGTTGAAGAACAATGACTTGACTGGAAACAAGATGAAGAGTTCTGTAGGCTATTGATGATCTTCACCAAAGTTTTACTCAACTGAAGAGAAAAGAAAAGCAATGCATAGGTACCAAGCTTTGCTCAACAGGAAAACTCAAATGAAAATAGGTGAAGAAGGCCACAAGATCCAATCAAACAAATGTTTCCTTCCCAACAAGATTGATGTCAATATTAAATAGGAAGAATAATTGACTCATGAAGTCACTCAGCAGAAGCACACAGAAGCAAAAACCCAAAAAATTGCAAATTTGGAAGGTTTTTTGACCAAAAAGGGGTAGCGCTCTGTTGCCAAGGGCAAAGAGAGTTATAGCGCTCTGTGTAGGGCTGCAAGAAGCGCTGGCACTCTAGTGATACTAAGTCAGGGGCGCCAGGGTCTTAAAGTCCCAGAAATGTCAAAAAAAAATCAAAAATTGCTATTTGAATCCGACAAAAATGCTGAATGTGACAAGATGAGGAGTTGATCAGCTCATGAAACTAATGAAAGGAGGGGTAGACCAGGTCTGAAACAATCAAAGGGAAGAACAAGGTCAATGAGGAGAAAAATCAAAACAAGGGGCTTTGATTCAAAGGTATCTCCCCAGTGGAGTCGCCAGTTTCTGTTGTAGGAAAATCTGCCTGCGGACAAGTAGATCGACCTCTAGGGCTTGACCTTAACCCTAGACAGAAAAGTGCTTATCATGGACACTGAATTTCTTTCGAATCTATCTAAGCCTAATGCATGAGGAGGAAGAGTAACAGAAGTACCTTTTAACTGACGTTTGTCCCTGCACGCTCTGAGTTGCGCTCCAATCCTTTGCTTCTCGTTGAGGGCTGTAGACAAAACAAAGTACGACCACTTCCTACTCTATTGACATTAGCTTGAAAACAGATCTATCACTAAATGATAAGTTCATGTAGCATCGGACACAAACTAGAAAGAAACAGGCCAAGCATGTCATATTAATGAGAATGACGACAGCAGTACTTACAATCGTAGATGCGAATGCGATAGCTTCGTCAGGTCCCCTTCGTCTAACCCTTGTATGAAAGATCCACAACCTGGATGGCAGCAGCTGCACTGATGGCTCTTCTCTAGCTGGCTGTAGATTTCCTCCAAGATCATAAGTTTCACATATACCTTTCTTCCCCCTCTCTTCACCATTAGAGCTTGCTTATATAGGTTGGGAAGGGGTTAACCACTCAAGTTATGTTTAGAACCAGTTAGGAACTTCTTCCTTGGTTTGAGATCTTGTGATAAAACCAAGAATTCGAGCTTAACCACCTCCTAAACTCGAATGATTCTTCCCTTATTCTTCTCACCGGGCTTAACAGTTCACCCAGAATAGGGAGCGCTTCTTCAAAAGGGTCACAGAGTGCTATAGTGCTTCCAGAAAGGTCCAGAGAAGCGCCAACGCTTCTGATTTGGATAACGCTCCTGCAAAGGGGTGGAAGAGCGCTATAACGCTCCTCAGCCATGGTGGAAGGGCACCAGCGCTCCTCAGGTAGTGTTGGAGGAGCGTTCCCCTTCCAAAACCTTGATTTTGAAGCCTTCTAAGATGTCAAGAGATGTTTGACCTCAGTAGATCAGTCCTCTTCCTTCAAACTGAGTAAATGAGATGTTTCAAGTGCCTCAGAGATGTCGCCATTGAGGTGACATGACTCAATAGTAGTTACGATACCTTTACGATCAACTTGCGCTGTTTGCGACAAGTTATACAAGGGTTGCGACACTTGCGACAAGTGAGAGGTAAGTGCGACACTTATCCAGTTGAGTGATTTGGATGTGTAACAGTCCTCATAGGTTCAAGTGGGTGCTTGAACATAGGGAGTTATATCTCCCATCTGGTTGCAACAAGAGAAACCAGGGTGGCAGGGAGGATCAAGGGAGAACTATAGTTTTCTGTTTTACAGGTTGGTGCTTGTATGATTGGAAGTTGGTGCTTCCATCCAGTTGGTGCTGGAACACTTAGGGAGTTGGTGCTTCCTTCTAGTTGGTTCTAGAGAAACCAGGGAGTTGTTACTTCCTTCAATTTGGTGCTAGAGGAGCCAGGGAGTTGGTGCTTCCTTCTAGTTGGTGCTAGAGAAACCATAGAGTGGGTGCTCTCAGCAAGTAGCAGCTTGCAAAAAAGAGGTTGCAACCTCATTATGAGTTGGTGCTCATATGTATGATAATGTAAATAATGTAAATATTACTTATAATATAAAGAAGAAGAGGTTTTTACCCTTTATGGGTTTCCTTAGGAAATATATGTCTCTATGTATCTCATATGTGTGACTGATGTTGAATGTGCTACTGCTTATTTCCTTGCATCATTGTGATTGTCATTGAGTTCCTTGTAAAGAGTTTAAAATAAGAATAATTGTTTAAGCACGGTAACAACTGATTCACCCCCCCCTCTTAGTTTTCCAACAAATTGAAGACTAATAGACTAGTTAAGTCAGACTAGGTGCAGTTCGCTCCCATAACTACCTGAGAGATAACTACATGACTCCCGTAACTATTGGTGTGTGTCCAGATCACTCTATATCACTACTATGGCACATTATTTACTCATGTAACCTATATCTATTGTAAATTATTCACTCTTTGAGTGTGTAATACGATTATTGAGAATTCTTCCATTCTTTCTCTCTTGCTTCTTCTTTCTCAATTTCTCTTTGCAAATGTGTGTGGTATTTTCTAGCTAGATCTATTCTGTGCAAGTTCAACACATTTACAAAGAATACTATTACTTGGTCTCTACTGATGGTTTATGTTATTAGATCAAATTTTCGAGAGCCTTCATTTGGATATACTGCAATGCATCCTCACTTGTCAGGGTTATAATGTATTTTGGCCATCAGTTTCCCTTCTGACCTCACACATTAGGGGGCATTTGTTTTACCACAAAATTCCACACCATTTTCATTGTGATATGGATTAGTCCTTGTCCTTGACTTGTAAGTTTAAATCCCAAGTTGCCTCATCAAATTTACTTTAAAAACAATGATTTTGCTTATATCCATAGGTTACTTTTGTGAAACACACATATGTCTATGACTTTCTGGTGTCCAAGCAACGAATACCCTAAAAAATTATGTGAAATAAAATAATTTCATATTTTCAGGCGGGGATTTTGGTTGGGCTCATTTCCCAGCCTTTTTGATCCCGTATCAAATAGAATTCAACCTCCTTAACCTCTTAAGGATGGTATAAAGGAACATTTTGGGGCATGGATGAAGAAGAGGAAAACCTAGGCGCAAATCTATACTGAATAAATTGCAAGTCTCCATATTCCCATTCATCCTATAAGTAGCATGCCCTTGACCTGGAACCCTTGTTCCAAAATTCCTTCCTTCACATTTCATAACCATAAGGTGTGTTATTATCCTTATTGGGTCAACCAAGGAAGGGAAATATTGTTGAGTGATGCTTGAAGGACCATTTGAAGGAACCTGGTTGGTTGGCTTCCAGACAGTGCAGGTGGTTTGAGTCAGGTTGTAACCACTTCATTTACCATTGTTAATAAAGAGTTATCTTTTCCCCATACATGTGTAGTATTGATTCAATTTGTTTATGTATTTCTAATTACTTCTCATATTTGAATCTATATATTAGTTACTTGTATTATTTTATTCTATAACAACCTTGTTGCAACACTTTCTTGATCTTCTTTTGTAGGTTAACTCATGCTGGAGTCGAGAGCAGTATTAGAGTCAAGAGCGGGGAATGACAACAATCGTGAGGACACAAGGTTTGAAAATTTCTTCCCTCTTTGATAAAGTATTTATTTCATTACAATTATTGTGCGTGGGTTAGGTTTGTTTCTTTTACTTGGTCAATCTCTCCTATAACATGACCCAAAGTCACGTGGGAAAAATCCCATAACAATATTGTTGATAAAATTAATAATTATGTGCTCTTATTGAAATTGGAAAAAAATGCTCAATACTTATTCAACCCCCCTCTCAGTATTGGTGAATAGTCCAAAACTTTTTTCATGTTATAAATCTTGGGGAAAACCCCCAATTAATTACCCTCATTTCAAGGATGGTACCCAACGTAAACCCTATAATCTTCAAGGAACAAGGTTGTTCAAGAACAAGGCTCAAATCCATTACAAAAATATACTCATTAAGATCTCAACATGTCACTTGCGGGAATTGAACCTATGTGAGGAGGATAAAAATCCTTCCTCCCAACAACCTGAGCTAAACCCAATTGACATTTTTTTTCTTTAATTCTTGATTTATTTGAACTAATTTATTGATAATTAGTTAGAATTAGTTTTTTGTGGATTAATGTTATAATTATTTATATTTTTCACGATTTAGATTTATATGCCTATTTGGATTTGAAAAAGGTTGGTTGTCTATATTGTGTGCAAATATGAATATTATATTGTAATTGCATACAGAGAACACAGAGGAGACAACCATGGATCACACATTTTTTCTTTGTTTTCTCTTATTCTTGGTAGTTACATCTTGTAACGAACTAGTTTTGCATTGAATTTAGTTGTTTTTCCTTTTCTCTATCAATGATTCACCCTAATTCATTAGGTATTTTCCATAAAATAGAATTGGAAACTCCACTAGGGAGAACTTTGTGAGTTATTTCTCTTGGGGTCTCTCTCCTGTACTTTATCCATCTTTTTGAAAATTTATTTTAATATTACCTTTGTCATTTTCCGTAAAGAAAGAAACATCCATTAGTAGCAAAAAATATTTGTCAGGAAAGCATGCCTCACATGTGCACCTAGCATGAGGCCAAGTTAGAAAAGTTTAGAGATTATCCCATATTTATTACTTTGTGGGAAATGTGTGATAGGGAACTTTATAAAATTTGGCAAGTCCTTAGAGTGACACCTATTCTCTAGAGTTTTTGGTACAATATGAAGCCTTATATTTCTTATCCACGTGTATACACCTAACCCATGACTATTACATGTGGCTATTGATCGTGAAGTGGTAGCTATAGTTTATTTTCCTAATTTTAACATAGGTGACTGCAAGTGGGAAGTGCTTGTGGTACTTAAGACAACTGTATAACATCCACCTCAAATCCCCTGGAGGGTTCCCATATTCATGTGGGTACTTTAACCTTGGGTGATTGTTTCTTGAGAGTTGTTGTAACTATATCTTGCACATTTTTGAGTTGAACCTAGGCCCTCATCATCTCAAGATAAATTTTAGAATTTCCATTTAAACTCTTGACCAATTGGAATTAAGACTCAATCACCTCGGGATGAATTTTGTAAGAGTGTGTTTTCTAGGATGAATATCAGAGTCTTTTATATCCATGTGTTTATTGTAATTTTTTGAACCCATAGAAGGCCTTAAAGATTTTATGTTCTTTGAATAAAATTTATGGTTGATATTTCTAGAGGCACCAACCAGAGGACCCCTTTGCAAGGGAACCCTTGTGATTTTCCTTTTTTTGGAAACATTTTTTCCCCTCTAATGGCTACCTTAAATCTACCTGGATTTGTTGTGGGGCTATCAATTTGGTTATTTTTCACATCAAACATCTTGAAATCGCCTTGTTTCTTCCAAGTAAGAATATTATGTCAAGACCATCAAACAAATTTTGGTCCCTTGCTTTCTTAACAAGTTAAACTGGTTACTTCTTCTTCTACCTCATCTGGAAAAGATGATCCACCTGGCTTAGCTAGTACCCAAAATTCTAAAAGGAATAAGAAGAGAAAGAACCAGAAGAAGAATTGAATATAAGGGGGAAAGCCACCAACCAATGAAATTCATGTTGGGGGAAAGACACAAGCCATTTAAAGTGATGATGGGGTGAGGGAGAATCATCCAATGTGGATAATACTAGGGGTATTAATACCATTGAGAAACCTAGAAAAATATGAAACAATCCTAAGTTTTCTTATAATATTTGCAAGGGAGGTCATCTTATTCAACGATGTTCTACCATTCTAGAGGTATATATGGTATTTTAATCACCTCAAATATCTTCTTCACCTTAATAACATATGCTTCTTCAGTCATCCCTTCCTACTCAACCATTGGTGGATGAAGTCGTTCAGTCAATGATATTCCCCTGAAGAGTGATAAGACCATTTAACAAGTTTTCTTTACTACTATTTTAGAACATTATGGACAAGGGGGTATTCCATTACTTCAAACATGTCCTCTCCAATTTGTAGGATCATTTTATTTGACTAGAATAGTCAAGTTGGGATTTTCCTTCATTCTTATGTATCCTTCCAAATAAGATTGAATTTAATTCATGCACCATTCATCATTGTGTTGTAAATGAGGTAGAATATTTTAGTATTTTATCCTCATATGCTTAGAAAGGGTTGGGTTCTCCAAAATTTGTGCAAGTTTTCCATTAATTGTTTTCCTTTCATAGAAAACCCGATGAACCCTTGGAGATTCTTCCTTGGTTTCCTATTTTTCTAGGTGTGAATAATATCTTAGTTGATGTAATAGTTTTGGAAGTCCCATTGGACTTCAATATGAATGATTACATAAATTTTATGAATTTTGTGGTCTCTACATTATTTCTTGTGATGATTTTTCCCTGAAATGGAAGAATCATCACTATTAATCAATTAGCATCAAGTGATACCAATCCTCATTCAAATTTATACCATGTCACCCTTTTTCATAATTCTAGTGTTTTAATAGACAATAACCTACCATGGGTGAATAATGTGGTAAAAAAGTATCCTCCACTTCCATGTGTTCAATTTCTACTAAGAAGGAGCCTCTACATTCATGCTTTCCTTCTTGGGATATGGGCCTAGAAATTAACCAATTCTTTTCTCCAATGGGGGCAGTGGAGCTTGTTCTCCACCCTATTAGTCCAAGAGAATGTTCTGACATGATTTATCTTTGGGACAATGTTCTTCCCTCAAATGAATCTCTCCTAGAATCTTTGACTGGTTTTGAAATTCATTCAAATTTTTCCATCCTTTCCAAATATGATCTCCCTATATTTGACACATTTGTAATGGAATCTAGCTATGATTTTCCTTATGATTTTAATATCTCTACTAGTAGATCCATGAATGCTGACGTTTTTTGGTCTTTCAACTATGCCAATGATATACAAATTAGTATTTCATTTGAGTTTAATTTCTTTGGTCATAGATTCTCATATTTTCTTTTTTAGTTTTATTTCCCTAGTCATTAATCCTCATATTTTATTTCCAAGTTTTGTTTTCCTGATCACATATCTTCATATTTTATTTTTAAGTTTGATTTCCCTAGTCATAGGTCCCTAGGTTTACCTCTTGATATTGATCTCTTTGTTTGTAGATCCTTGGATCGTAGTGTTTCTAAGTATGATCTCTTTGATAGATATTTAGAGCCTTATAATATCAAATATATTCCTACAAGCTCCATTAGTAATCTCATCTTTGATTTTCATTCTAAATCTGATGTCTTTACTTGCAGATCCTCCAACTATGTTACTGTTGAGTCTTCACTAGTAGAATCTGCCATTGAGATTAATATTTTTGAAGGTATGAAGTTTGAAAATATTCTTGTCTCTATAACTCTTAATAGATATCTTGTTTTGTATTTTGAAGATATGATATTGGTATTTTTCTTTCGTGGGTATAGAATTTTGAGTTGGAATTCTAGTTTCTTATTGTTCATGATTTATACATTATTTCATATGTTCAAAGTCTATTTTAATGGTTGCATATAGGTTTAGGATTCCCATTAGTTTTGATGCATTTAAACCTTGTTCCAATGAAATTCATCGTAGGGTCTACCCCATTGGATGATGGTGCATAACCCTTTTCTATTTGAAGTTTCCACTACTCCAATATAATAGATTTCCTATGATGGATTGCCTTCATGTAACACTTTTTTACCATCTAGAACACATCCTATTATTTGATGGTAGGAATGGATCCCTTGTAGTTTGATATGTCATTATGAAGCTCATTCATATTTCTCATCTACTTGTGACCATTCCCGCGGAGGATCCCTCCTTTATATTTTGTTTGTTATGCATTTGTTGTACTTATCATTGCACATGTTGTTTTACCTAATTCTTTATTTCATTTTGTTGCATTATTATTCCACATTTGCATTACTTGCTTCTTCAATTAAAATCTACCCTACCTTTAAGGAGACACTCAATGCGTCCTACATTGTTTCCTTATATTTTTGGTTCTCTTTTTTATGTCAATTGATGCTCAAGTCATCATTGTGTTGTGCTTATGTTTGAGGGATGTATTTATCTTGAGATATCCATTTATTTCATATCTTGACCATACAAGTTGTCCTTCCCTTTTGTCAATTTTCTCTCAATTCAATATCATTACCATGCATACAAGTGTGAAAGATTCCTTATTAAATTATCATTAGAATGTATTTATACCATTTTCTATAATACACTTAATTTGTAGGATATATTTAGATTCAGTTACACCCTAGGACTTACTTTCATATTGGTAGGATGCCTTGTGCTTATTAGATGACATCTCAACATTGGTTTCTAACTGATAAATTTCCCATGTGTTCAACAACAAAACCTCTATTCACATCTTAGGATTCATGTTTTACCCTTCTTTCCGTTTTCATCATTGATGGATTTCCTTTAATTTGTTAGTAATTTTCACTATTGATTTCTACTCACGGGGGATTTTTGATGTTCTATTTTCATCTAGTGGATGAAAAAATCATACTAGGTGGTGTTTTCCTTTTAATTATTGTCCAAGAATTTCAAATCATATCATTTTCCCAACAATTTATCATTTTGGTTGATGGGGGATACATTTATACCTTCCTTATAGCATATCTCTTCTTGTTAAGACTTTTTCATTGGAATTATATTTAAATGCCTTTATAATATCTTCATTATTGCAATGATTAGTGACAAGTTCCCTTGCCATTGACAATGTGTATACATTAATGAATCCTAATCGTTGTATTCAACAGGTGTTTGAAATTAAACCATTTATCAAAACTTTCTAAGATGTATTATGTACATTGGTGCCTAGTATCATCAGTGAGTTGCCTCACATCTATCAACAATATGCTTCAATGATGGGTTATTAAATGGTTTCTCCCACATTCAACTTTAGAACACTTATTCACATGGAGTAGATTTATACATTTGGTGAAATTGGATGTAATAACTTGGCATGTCGTGGCTTCTCTTTTTTTCTACCACATGAGTTGTGCATATTGTACCACCTATCCATTTGACATTGGTACTTTTTAGAAAACTATTTTTTACTTCAAAAATTTTTAGTTATTCTTATGATATGTATGGAGATTTAGATCCATTATGTATTTCCATGTGGCTACAATACTATTGTGAAATGGATCCACTGTGTATTATTTCGTAGAAATGATTTTTCATGGTTCTATAGTGTACTTAATTGGTGGCCATGCTTGTTTTCACCTAAACATGAGTATGCCTATCTTAGGTAAGAGATTTATGGGTATTCCTACCTTGGGGAAGAGAGTTTTCATAGGTACCTTTCTAAGATTAGTTGTTTTACACTCTACCCAGTTTAACCTTCCTATATTCATCATTCTATTATAATGTATTTGAGCCATTAGCTTCCCTATAACACACCCAACCCCCTAAGTAACATTTTAAGGGATGGGGTATTAAATTTTTTCTTTTCCTCCATCATCTCAAAGCATCATCTAGAGGACAACATCATCTTATTCTTGTCAACAACTTTCCAATGACTACAATGTTTTTCAAAACTAAGTTATGAATCAAAAGTTATTATTTCCAGAAGTTCCTTGGCCTACATTGGCCAAGTTCCAGTTCATTTCCACATTGTGTCCATCTATATTTATAGTATTGTGTCATTTGGTGTGGCACAAACATGGCTCCATTAATTCTATGACATGGTGCTTTATACACAATTCGTCGATCCATAGTTTCGATCCCATGGAACCTCATGTCGTCATCAAAAATATCATTTTTCACAAAGTTGCAAACACCTAGCTAAAGGTTCCAATGATGTTCCATTAATTGGGCCCCTCCAAGATCCGATGGTCCTCAAGACACTCATATAATGGCTCTAAGTAAGTCGACGACACCAAATTGTGTGATGGTTAATTTATCGTCCCTTCCTCACCTCTAGGGCTAATAGCAGGACCCATGATCGATCGAAGGTTTACAATATGTCTTCCTCCTTCTCCGACCAGTGGTCTATATCACTCCTCATTTCCTCGTCATTGACATTTCTTAAAAAATCCTAATAGGTCCAACCTCAAACCCTGATGAAATTGTGCCTGGTTCAATGGTCCATATTCACTAACCCTCAGATCCGATGGCCATAAATGATTCCTATGATGGTTTGGTCATGATAGATGCCATGATGGAACCCTCATGTCATTATGACATCAACCTCTCTCAGACAAGTCTCAAGGAAATAACAATAGAGATCTCTCTCACCTGTCAACATATCGACTATCCATACTCAACCTCAAAGTTCCTCCTTCAGATTTTTTCTGCAACTGCTTGAGAATTCCCTCCAGAGATCCAATCCAATCAAACATTTTTCAACTGACATCGCTCTAATGTATTGGAAAATATATCTGATGGTGGTAGATATTATACCTCCATACTCTGATGGATCAATGGCTCTGGTTAGTTCAAAGTCTTATCCTAGCCTAACCATGGACTACTCTGCTCAATAGTGGAGATATCTCCACCCATAGATCCTATGCTTGGTAATTAATGCACCCACTCAAAGGCATAAGATCTATAGGGATCCACTCCCAATTTCCTGGACCAATTACAGGATTCCATATGTCATCCTCGGGTATGTAGACACTCCCCATCAACATGACATCACCTTCCCTCTTAACCTCACTTAGATGAAACCCTTATACAGAGTTCTACAACTAATAATTGATCTCACCTCTACTCTGATTAATGGTCCATATTTCCCCTTATACCTTTCCCATTGAAGTACCTTCACTCTTGGTCTACAAGGATACTCTAACCATCATCCTCCAACCAATGGTCTGGATCTTCCTACCTCCAATACAATGATAGATCAACAATTCTGGTTGACTCAGGTACATCTTCTACTAGAATCATATTCTACTCTAACAAAGGGTCAAGAACTATTCACTGTGCCAATTCCAATGGTTGTGATTGATTCAATCTTGAAATATAGTTATTCATCATGGATACCTTCCATATAACAGTTGATATCATCTCGTTTCTTCAAATCGATGGCTACGATTCCATCTGCTCAGAACACAGGATTTATGTAGGTTAACGATATGATCTTTGACTTGGTCATTCGAGGAGATCCTATAAGTATTTTCTAAGGTCTTACTAGGCCTTGAGGGACTCTGTAGTCTATTTCCAAATTGGCTAAGACATTTACTCCTCGACTTTATCATTCATCTCTTAGTTTATCTTTCTGGATTCCTTTCATAGGAAACACACTGTAGCAGATAACCTACTATGTGCATATGTAGCTCATTCACACATTTAATTTTTTAATTTAGGACAATACAAAATGTTCTCATCATTTGGAATAGAGTATAGGGTTCTCTTGTTCAGGTGTGAAATACACATAAAATTCCATACAGATACATTATCATTCAAGTACACAGACTTGAATAGATTAGACATTCCATAAGACAAGAACTTGCACACAACACATGGATTCCTTTGAGATTGTACAAGCATATCTATCCATTCAAGATAAAATTCATAGAAAAAAATTATTCATGTTGTTCTATCATTACTCAAATACACAAACTTGTAATGAGAAATCAATCTATTCATCACACAACTGTACACATCCATGAATACAATTATAGTCAATTTTACAATACATTTCAATTCCAGTATCCAAGAATATAAGATACTTATCTGGTTACAAGTTGCATCCAACCAACTAATTGTGGGTGTTTTCCTTTACACCCAACCATAGGCTTTGCATTCTTAGTAAATTTTCCAATAAGCCACCACCATGCTAAGCCATGATACTGCCAGGGAATTATTTCTTAGGTGTTTTAGGCACTCTGGTTTGTTTCCTTCATGCTACTATTAATAGAGACTTCCACACCCCCTAACTTAGGAATTTTACGATATTTCTCAAATGATCCTTTTTTGTACCAAATTATTTTCCCCCCTCTTGCCTGTTCTTGGGAATTTTCCCATGCACGCATGCTCTGGAAGGTTCTCCACCTATCCTTCTATTTCTTCTATCAGAAGGTGACTCATGGGTCCATCATGGTGAACTTTGGTGATCGTTCTTTCTATCCTTTAGTTGATAGTCTAGGTCACTTGAAGAACTCTCTCCACACTTCCATTCATTGAGGGTGGTTGGTTTCTCAACCACCAACCCTTCTCAATTAATTGTTTTCCCCTTGAAATAAAAGTTAAGGGAAATATTTTAATATTTCCAATTCAAATATTTCAGCAAGGAGGATTGGGTAATATTAGCATGATGAACCCCCTCTATAGGATTCCTCGCTCTTCCTTCTAATGGTATCATGGCCAATAATTCAAGGATTCACCCCCACATTCAACTGTTTGCAATTTCCAATCATACAATAATACATTTACAATGTTTATATTCCATGGCGTGGAAATCATTGACATGATTAATTACATACATAATCAAGGGTTTATAAACAAGGTGTTACATTCCACTCCCCATTAAAAGGAACATCGTCCTTGTTTTTTTTTTAGAAACACATTCCATGCCTTTTATTTCAGCTTCTTCAGTAACATCCTCCTTTGCTTGGTCTGGTCCTCACTTGGACTCTGGCATTTCTGAATCATTCCTACAATAAAGTTCAAACAACATACTTATCAATTTAGAATTTCATGCATAAACATTAACTATTATCCATAATTAAAGAGGAAATGTGCATGTATTAGCACAATACTTATCTATGCAATTTATGGATATGCATCCATATGGATATAAAATTTTACTCGGCTCATTGTATTCTCTTGACATACTCTCTATACTCATGATCCTGGCTATAATGTAATATAAATTATCCAAGTCTCATCTTCCTTGCAGTCACTCACCCTCAAGGCTGAAAAATCCCTTTATTTGTTATACAATCCCTCAGGTAATCCATCATTTCCCAAGGCTTCCTCACACAAGAGGAGCTCAAATACTTATAGATTCTTACAACCAAGGCATCCCTATGGATTTCTCTAACATAGCATATCTCATCACAATGCAGATCTTGGCATGTCATAGGGTTCTCATGTCACAACAATGGCATTTTTCAATGCTTTCCATCTTGACAACCATTTTCTATCCCTCCAGGATGAATGTTTTATCTCCCCTGTATCACATGCATACAATAACAGTGAGATATTATCATCAGTTTAATAAACTTTTCAAATCTATTATCCACATATTTCAAATTTCAAATTCTCATTTTTAGATATGTTCCATGCAGGAACCAGATTCACCAATATGAGATTTTCCTTCTCATATCAGTTTGGCTCAGCAGGCATTGGTATTCCGCATGGAATTATAGAACTACCATATCCAAAACCTTTCTTCCTACAATTACATCTTCACACAACCAAATAAATTGTTATTTATCATGGACACACATTTTCACTACTCACTTGCAATGGTTTTCAACAATTTCAAAATTGTTCATACTAATAATTAATTCACTTTTATTTATTCAATGATACGAAGAAAAAGGAAATATCATTCCTTCGACATCCATCGTTTCATCATAGAAAATTTTCTGATGCAATCAATTCATCATATGAATTTAACCAGTGTACCAATGTCCATGGAGACATTTACACACAATGCACTCTTGCATTCATTTTAGATTGATTACTCTTCATAGTAGGAATTATTCCATGGTTTGTTGGAACTCATCCAACCTCTCACCACATGTATTACCTATATATATTCATTATTACATCAGGACTGTGCTTCCCACCTTGAGTTGACCATAACCTCAAATCATCACGCATGAAACTAAAAGTTTCACATGAATGCATTTCAAGCATTCTTTCTTCTCTAGTAATTAGGGTGCCAACGTTCATGGCCACCTAACTCCCCTTTATAACATTGTTACAATTATGGTAGAATATTGGAAGGTTATCCTTCCCTATTGGGAATTCCATTGCCTACCCTCCAATTCAAACATACATTTCCTCAATGCATTCAATCAATGTGATACTCATGAGTGCTTTTGTTCCCAATCATTCCCGATCGTTCAATGCATTCATGACACATATGTTCATGAAATTTATTTCAATTATCTCAATCATCCTTGATTTCCAGAGGTTCATACCTCCTTTATTAAGGTTCTCTTTTCCTTGGTCACATCCATATTTGGTGCCAATGGCATGAAATAGTCAATCAACATTAAAACTTTAATTATTAAAGTATAAATTATTTTAAGAGGGACCTCACCCAAATTATTTTAGGAGGGACCTCACCCAATCCCTCCTCAAACATCATGCCACAAAGCATGATACATTTATACCTTTTTGGCTTCCATCACCCTCTCCGGACTTACCTCATCAGTGGTTATTCATGGGAACTCCCAAAATCCCTTCCATGATTCTTTTCTAACAACATCCTTCTTGAGATTGTCCATTACATGAGGTTCTCCATCATTGACAATTTTTCTTACCCAATAGCCCAAATTTTTCTACACATGACATACATCATCACATTCATGATTATATTATTTGTCATGTGAAATAAAAGTGCATGTATCATACCATTTAAATTAGCAAACATTCTCATATATGTCCTAGCATTTCTATATGCACTTGTCACATTATTCTCAATGTTTTAATGAGTGCTAATGTAATCAATTTTTCAAGTGTCCCTAGATTCATATATCTATCAGGATTCTCATGCCAAAAACATTCACACATGACTTGCATATCAGTTCTCGCATCCTAGAGAAACTCAATAAACAAGAAGAAATGATTTAAGGGACTCTTCCCTTTCTCCAACTTCTACAAAGTCTGGAAATTTCAGTCCAACTAAGTTATTTCCAAGTCATCAATGCCTCTACATAACATGGTTTAAACAAGACCATTTAAACATATTTATAAATTTATTTTCTAGGTGTACCTGTTTTCACAATTGTTCCTTTATGGCATACACTCTATTAAGCAAATCCAAGTTTTAAAATGAGAAAAGTGTTGTTATGTTTCTTCTTATTTGTTTCTGCAGTCTATCCTTCTTAGGATCTATCTTCTCTATTCCTTGAGCAGTCTCAACCAATCCCATATTGACTTTATAAACAACAATATCATAGCAACAAGATTTAGTCCACACTTAATTATGAATTAATGCATTATGCATTACCAAATCAGATTCCTTAGTACTTATTTGGATGTTTTTCATTTATACATGTAATCTAGGATTCTTATACAGATGGGCTCGTATCCCACTACCTAATTTTCCAACGGTCACCAATATGATAAATTTGTTCTCCCATCAGAGTATTTACACAGTTCCTCCACATGGAATTTCTTCATCATGCAACTATTTTGTTCCACATCCATCATTATCTGAATGGATTCAATCTAGAGTCAACCTCAACTTCATCTTTTCATATATTTACCCAATATTACATAAGGGACATAATACATGCATTATTATTATACATTTCAAGTTTACCTTCAATTACGTATCTTTATGTTAACAACTTTGTTTCAAGATGTGCTTCTATGCACTTAAACACATGCATTAGCATGTTATGTGTGTCCACCACTAGAAACATTCATAGTTTCCACATCACATGTTAATTTAAATCATTTCACTCATGTAATCCTCAAAGGAATAATCATATCTCCTTCTATCATATCATCAAATCATCCTTGATCATTTATTCTTTCAGCAAGTTAGACTATCTCTTCTCAAGGAATGGAGTACATCCTCCTCAAGCTAGTATCCAAACAAAATAATCAGACTTCCTAAAACAAAGTCAAATATGTTTATATAGTACTATTCAATATAGTAAATCACACTCCTTTCTTCATAACCTACTTTATTAGGTAGTCATAGTATACCTTTAAGTATGTATGTGTGTGTGTGTGTGCATGCGCGTCCGTGCACATCACTTGGACCTTTTTACCCCATTCATTCACATTTATTTAACATCATCCAATTTTGATGGGAGATCATGGTCATTTACATGACCAATATCATCGATATGATCATATGTAGTCTGCCCTCTTTACAATATAACAACCAACAAAAAGGTCATGTTTGCTTCTTACTCTCTTGTTATACTAGCAATCCACAATTTAGAAAACATAGACTAGGAAACTTACAACATTACCCAGGTTAGAAAGATAATAATACTAACCTCTCTTCATGCCTCAATTCATTCTTAGTCACCATACCTCTGCAAAGGAAATATTTTTCTAAATTCCCTCTTATTTCTAGCTGAGCATACCAAGCCATATTCTGCTGAGCATACCAAGCCATATTCTCATGGCTACCATCCACCTCTGGATGTTTGTCTGACCCATTGGTCATCTAAAAATGATCCAAAACTTCCTTAATCAGACCTTGTATCAATATCTCATTAGTACTTACAGTCATATCTTCATAAGGCTATATGAAAATATCGTTATCATCCTTTTTATTCATGTTGTTAACTTTCCTGCTGACAACATGTCATTATTGACCAAATTGGTCCATCAACAGACCATACCTTACAACCCACTAAAGGTTACAATGTGTCTATTTTCATGTTACATACATTCTTACAACACATTCACATATTACGTTTTCATGCATAAGAAAATATTCAAGTCGATAGGCATGCATACATTTCTTCATATATCCATGAGCTCATAAACTATCCCATATAGAAAGCCATTTCACCTCTTTTATGAGGACCATCAACAATCCAAAGAACTCCTTTTTATTGTTCTTAATAAGCTTTATTTAGTGCAAGTCAAGCAAATTGACCATACAAATTTTCCGTCAGTCCTTTGATCATGAGGAATTCCATATACAAGGTTTAATCTTTTATTTAAGTAGTAATTAATACTGCTAAGGATTCTACCAATCCATACTAGGTTCCTTTAAACACAAGGACATTTTTTTGTAAGGGTACTATTCCTTGCATACAAAATCACCACAAATGTAAGAGGATTTGTCTATCCTACGGAGAGACAACATTACACTTGAGAAAATCATCTAAGCTCATTCTTTCTTATGTCTCATGCAACTTTATACAAGGTTCAACCATTTCCATTCATTCACATTCAAGTATTACACTAAGTTATTATTAACAAATTCCCACTTCTGTAGAAATAACCATCACTCCACTAGGTCAACAATTTAATCCTTTTGCTACAGTCATCATGTTAAGGTTTCTATTGTAAAAATTTAAAACAACATAAACATTTCAATCTGTAGTCCTTCTCCTCAAGGAGTTAATGTGGATAATAAATCAACTTTTAATGAAAAGGAACTCTTTTAAATAGTCTCATCTTTTCCTTATTATAACATTCCTTTGATATATCTTTGGCCCATCCAGGCCTAGTGTTGTATCTTTCTCTAATACCACTTTGTAACACACTCAACCCCATAAGTACCCTTTTAAGGGATGGGGTATTGCATTTTTTCTTTTCCTCCATCATCTCAAATGATCATCTATAGGACACCATCCTCTTCTTCTCATCAATATCTTTCTAGCGACTGTAATGTTTCTCAAAACTGAGCTCTGGATCAAAAGTTATGATTTCCAGAAGTTCCTTGGCCTTCATTGGCCAAGTGCCACCTCATTGCCACATGGAATCCATGTGATTGTCTATCCTTTTCATAATCTAGAATGGAAGAAATGTGGCTCCATTGATGCTTCGACGTGGTTCTTTCCACATGGTTCACCGATCCATGTTTCTGATCCCACACAACCTCATGTCATTGTCAGGAATATAATTCTCATGAAGTTGTAAACACCTAGCTAAAGGTTCCAATGACGTTCATTTAACCGAGGCCCTATGATATCCGATGGTCCTCAATCCCCTCATCTAATATCTCTGAGTAATTTGGAAACACCATCTTGTGCGACAACTAATTACTCATCCCTTTCTCATCTCTAAGGTTGATAGAAGGACCCACAACATATCAACAGCTCCGACTATGTTTTTAGCCTGCTCCATCTGATGATCCATATCAGTCCTCCTTTCATCGTTGTCAGTGTTTCTTAAAAATGCCTAACAGGTCCACCCTCAAAATTTGATGACATTGTTCCTGGTTCAATGGTCCAGATTCACTAACCTGCAGATCCAATGGTCAAAAATAATACCGAGGGCCAAAGGACCTTCTCAGCTGACGAGACCCACTCTAGTCTTGTCAACCATTCACCTAGTGACGCCTATCATGGTTTGATCATGTTAGTTGCCATGCTGGCACCCTCACATCATTATGATTTCAACCTCTCTCGAACGAGTCTCGAGGAATTAATAGCGGACATCTCTCTCACCTATTAGTATATAAATGATCCATACTCAACCTCAGATTTCCTCCTTCGGAGTTTTTTAGTGACCACTCAAGAATTCCCTTTGAAATTCCACTCCAACCAAAGTATTTTCAACATAATTTTATCCTATGTATTGGAAATTAGATTGAATAGTGGTAGATATACTACCTCCATACTCTAATGGATTGATGACTCTGGTCAGTTTGAAGTCTTATCTTGGACTAACCATAGACTACTCTGATCAACAATGGAGATATATCCACCCATAGATCCTATGCTTGATAATTAAAGCACCCATTCAAAGGCGTGATCTCGATAGAGGCCCACTCCTAATTCCTTCGACCAATTATAGTTTGTCGCGTATCATGCTTAGGTACGTAGACACTCCCCATTAACATGATGTCATATTCCCTCTTAACCTCACTTAGAAGAAACCCTATGGAGTTATACGACTGAGAATTGATCTCGCCTCTACTCCGATCAATGATCCAGATTGCCCCTCGAGCCTTTCCCATCATAGTACCTTCACTCTAAGTCTATAGGGATACTCCAATCAATGGTCTGGATATTCCTACCTCCTAACCTCCAACAGATCGATGAATCTAGTTGACTCAAGTACATCTTCTACGAGCATTATATCGTACTTCAACGAAGGGTCGGGATATATTCAATATGATGATTTCAACGGTTTCGATTCATTAAAGTTCGAAGAATATTTATTCATCAAGGAGACCTTTCATCTAATGGTTGAAATTATATCGTCGCTTTGGATTGATGGTTGTGAATCCATCCTCACAAAACACAAGATATTTGTAGGTTAACAGTCCAATATTGGACTTAGTTAATCATGGAGATCTTATGAGTCTTTTCTAAGGTGTTACCGGGGCTCGAGGGATTCTATAGTCCATTTCCAAACTGGCTAAGACATTTACTCCATGAATTTATCATTCATATCTTAGTTTATCTTCCTAGATTCCTTTCACAGGAAATACACTGCAATAGATAACCTATTGTGCACACATGTACCTCATTTACACATTTACTTTCTTTATTTTAGAACAATACAAAATTTTCTTATCATTCAAGATAGAGTACAAGGTTATTTTGTTCAGGTATGTAGTGCACATGAAATTTCATATAGATACATTATCATTCAAGGACACATACTTGAATAACTTACATATTCAAGAACACGAGCATTTGCACACAACACATGGATTCCTTTAAGATTGTACAGGAATAACTATCCATTCAAGACAACATTCATAGAAAACAATTATTTATGTTGTTCTATCATTACTCAAATACACATACTTGTAATGAGAAATCAGTCTATTCATCAAAAAATCATACACATCCATGAATACAATTACAGTCAATATTACCATACATTTGAATTCCAGTACACAAGAATATGAGATACTTATCTGGTTATAGGTCGAAACCAGTGATCCAGATTATTTTCTACATGAAATGATAGAGAAGATATAATAAAGGAATGTACAAAGATATCTTATATATCTAGTAATATAACAAAAATATATCCGAGATCCACCCATAAACACAAAGATACATTAATACAAAATTTCTATTAATGAGCAAAATGTACAAAACTGTAGAAATACAAAGTGAAAGACTCACTAGAATAGTGTCATATTATATATGAGAAGAGATGGGACAACTACTCACATTTGTAAGTAGATGATTGAAATGAGGTTCTAAAGGCCTTTTTAACATAAAGAAAATCCAAAACCCTAACCTCGGATGATGAAAAGCCAACAATTTTGTGGACCCCATTTTGGGTAGTTTGGTGTATCAACTTCCCAGAGGCATAACTTTGGCATACGATCTATGTTTGGGGAAAATGATAGCTTGTTAGAAAGGTATCTTTGAGGAGATTAATTTTGGGGGCTAAAAAAAAAATTCATTTAGGCCCTCAGAATGTCCCCGAAAGTTTAGGAACCAAAAACCTACTAAAATAGTAAGTTTCCAAAAGACTGTTTTGTGCCACTTGGAATAGGTGGGTGTCCACTGATATCCACCTCGATCAGTCCTCCTTCTTTAAGAAGAAATTGTATCCATTGAATTGATTTACCAAGGTAGAGGGGAAATCGATTGTTGAATCTGAATCTTGGTGAGCTACTTGCCTTGATGGAGTCATTTCACTGCTTGGTTTGTGGAAGGTTGTCACAAACATGTTGCTAGCAGGGTTGAATTTGTTCAACCAACCGAGCTACATGAGATGACTATGTGCAGAAGGAATATTTTAACTTTGATGCAATCTTTTTTACTTTATTTTGTTCATTAGAAGGCGCTTGGACCGAGTCTGTAGTGGTTGCAGTGTCCTTTTGTTCACCCTTTGAACAAATTGTCAAGAAGTGGAATTTTGTAGTATGAGATACTACCTTGCGAAACTATTTAGATGGGATAGTATTTGGAACTACCTTTGGTATCTTGTAGAGATGACTCCCTAGAGTAACAATGACACCACGGGGTTGAGACTCATAGATAACATGGCGCTTCCACATATATGGCTGTCCCAAGAGAACATCACAAACATCCATCGAGGAAACGTCACATAATACCTCATCCTTGAAGAGTTGGATGTTGTATGACAATTGACACTGTTGGCTGACACAGAGATTGCGTCCCTGGAGAAGCCACCCGATGTTGTATGGGCACAGGTGTGGTGTTGTTGACAATACCAATTGTTTGATGATGTTTGCTGAAATGAGGCTCCTCTAGCTTTTGCTATCAACAATAAAATGCAGCAAGGTCCCCTTCACCCACATCTGTGATTGAAAAAGGTGCTCACCCTCCTCAAGATATGTTGGTTGTTGATTAAGGTTGGTTGTCATTGATGTCAACCCTTGAAGAAAGCCCCATAACACAAAGGTTTGGGTAATGAACCCAATATTGTTTGATGTAAATATGACTCATTATTGTTTTTTCATGGTTGATAAGAAGNTGGATGAACTCCAAAGTGGTCCTCTTATGGTGAAATCCCTCACGGGAAGATGCTTTGTGGAGTAAGCGAACCCATGATTAATTGTGGAATAATGATATGAAGGAAAGTGAATTTGTCATGGAAAATTTCCTATATGGATAGTTATTTTCATTTCATTTCTGGTGTTATGTGGAACGTCACATAATTCCTCACGGTTAGAGAGTTATGGCCATGAG
>CBVK0100099866.1:0-19387 GCA_900067695.1 Picea abies
CCCTAATTTGTCTAATTGTTTCTTTCAATATGCCAACTTTTTTTATTAATACTTTTATTTTCTTAACCTTTTTCCTTAATGTCTTGTTTTCATGTTTTAATTTTCTAATTTTGTTATTACCTTTTCCTGCAGTTTCTTTTTGTCTATGGGGAATTTCAAGGTCTTCCCCACCTTGATCAACTAGTAACTGCTTCCTTGTATCTTCTGGGTGCTCTGGTTGTTCTAAAGGATTGTTCTCATCAAGCTGGGGTTCTACCTGTTTTGTTCCTTTAGGAGATGACATCTCCATATCAAGAATATCAAAGACATGGTTTGAATATGAAGAAGTTGGTGCTTGGGGTTCTCCAGACCTGTCTATATCTTCAGTAAGTGATATCCCTAAATTTCCCAATACTTGGGACATCTCTTCTTCATAACTTATAAAGAAATCATCCCGTTGTTATGTAGGGATTTCATGTGATGGTTTTTATGTCTGTAAAGTTTCTTAAGTGTTTTCAGGTTGTACTGTCTTTTTACCCCTTCTTCTTTTTAGAGTGGAGGTTTCAGGAACATAAATTTTTCTATGTCTCTTCTTATTTGATGTTCCTGCCTATATGCTCTGTGTTTCTACCAACTGAATGAGGTCTTCTTCCATTTCAGGTTGGGGTATTGGAATTTCAATTTGGGCATTATCTCCTTCTGTCTTGGTTGCCTCAATTTCATGGTGGACTTCAAGTTGCTCAATTTGTAGGGGGCTATCGGGCTCAATTAAGTCTCCCCAAGTTATTTTTGCATGGTTTAAGGCCTTTCTTACTATAAATTTTACTAACATGTGGTGACTAATTACATTGGAAGGGTCTTTGGATTTTTGGGTTCTTGCAGCGACTTCATGCAACATGGTATTAAAAAAGAATGGTAAATTTATCACTGACCTTTATTTTAATACTGCTGATAGTTTGAGGTGGAGACACATCACCACATCATATCGCCCGTCACATGTGATATATCTATGTATCACACCTACTAACTCCTTCCATGGTTTGCTGAGACTAGAGGGGCTGAGGCATTTCCCCTTTTTGTCAAATTCTTCCCCTGGTTCTGCGAAGGACTCCACAACATCCTTGAGTGCAGTGTATTTCCCAGTCCATTGTGTTCCTTCGTTTGGGAGGCATGTTACCTTAGCTATAATTTCATCACTAACTGGTATTTGTATGCCTTGAATTACTGAGACTCTCCCATGTAAGTTTTGGAAAAATGCTAACGCAACATTTACATTGAATCCCTATAGTATGTTAAAGTATTGCATCCATCCCAGATGGTGTATAATTTCCCTTGCTTGGTCGGTTACTTGCAGTGATGTCGGCAAGTGATGAATTCTTTGGGCACCCATGTCTTATGTAAACAAGTTAGCACAACTATCATTCACAACTGCAAACTTAGTTAGACCAGCCTATGATAAAATATTACTAGAAATGGTAAAAATTACAGAAAAACAACGGTATATAGAAATACAAATTTTCCCATCAACTATAATCATTATGGTCTATCGATAATTGTGTGAAATATCTTCCCCCTAATAAATGAAAAGGTCGACCTCGATCGTCGATATGTGTGAGTGTAATGATGGCGGTCAATCAAGTGAGAGATAATTATTACACCACTGTCGCTAGGAGAATGACCATTAATAACTTTCAAATCACTTTAATGTTAATCATGAACGTTAATCACACCTTTTGTGGGAAGTACAAGTTCAAATACCAATGTTCAAATATGTTAAGGAAGAATATTCCGAGTAGTCTAAATTTGTTCACGTTTTATAAATATTCCACATGTCATAATTTTGTTATTTTCCCTTATGTTCAATATAACCGGAATGATATCATCTTTTTTAAGAAAGGAAGTCTAGGAACACAAAAAAAACTTAGCTTATTTATGATAAACTTCCATACCACAGGAAGAGCCACTGCTACCAGCAAGCGTCCATAGCCTCGATAGGGTTTCCTTTTAACCCATAGATGAGACAGTATCCTCAATAAATAGTTTGAATCGTCTTTTCCCAAAAAGGCCACTATCTTGGTTTGGTATCCAGATAACGAAAATGCCACTCAATAGATCGTAACCTAAGTGAACAAGCCGGCTCATGATGAGACCTCTTGTCTTTTGACCTTAAATGCCAAAGGCCATTTCCCTAGTGTGGTAGTCATAGTGGAAATGCCACTTATGTTAATCTCTTATGATCATTGGTAGGTTGGCTCATGATGAGACCCCCTATCCTTTTTGGGAGAAGTTTTTTTTCTTTATTTAGATTTAATTATTATTCCTCCCCCCCCCGTTTTTTTATTAGGCTTTATTAAGGGAGGCTCATCTACTCCTTAAGAGTGTGGGATGGCGTAAGAAGTGTAAGAATTCCAAATAAAAATGTTCCTTAGACTCCTTATTATGATGTGGAGGCAAATTATCATTCAAGTATATATGTATATATATATGGAAAAGAAACGAATTACGGTGGTTAAGGATTATGAACAATATTAAGATAATCAATTCATAAACAATTTGATAAGGTATGCTAGATAGTTCACAAAAGGAAATGAAAAATCGTTACCATGATAATTAGAAGTGATGTTGTTGAAAATTAGTTAGTGAAGTTCATACCCAAAGGAGTGGCTAAACGTATCAGGAGTAGTCGTAAAAACAACATGTGTTGATGGTAAAAAAAATCATGACTTTCAAGGAAAAGGAACAACAACGAGAACAACTACAAAAAGGAACAACAATTGTTTCTTTCGAGTGAACAACGCTAACCCCCCAAAAAAGGAATGACAATCGCAACAAAGGGAATGACAGTTGTTACATTCGAATGAATGACACTACCCGCAAAGGCAACAAAAATCACAACAAAGGGAATGACAACTGTTATGTTCAGGAAAAATGGCATTGATGTTCAAATTCAACCATCTAATTAAGTAATTGGATACCTCCCGCAGGAATTTTTAGCGAGTCTAGGATTGATTAGTCATCAACTAAATTCATTTAATTTTACGGGTAGGTTTATTCAATGATCACAGTATTGGATGATTTGCAGTTTCATGCATTCATTTTCTATTTACTACAGCTGCACATTCTTTTAGTGCAGTCGCTTGACTTTTTGCTGTGGAACATGACATATTCATCTCCTGTGTAAAACAAGGTTTATATTTGATGGATTTTTCAAAGTGAGACAAGATCAATTTGAAGTTTTAAATGAGGAACAAAAACGAGTGCTAATGATATTTCATTGCAGTCATCTTTTATGTCTTTTGTTCTCCAAAACTCTTTATAATAACTTTCCTAGAAAATAGAAACCTAGAAACTCAATCAAATCTTTAAAGAAAACAATATGAAATATGTACAGTGCCGGAAAGATGACAATTTCATGGAGCTTAAGCTGTTGGGTTACCTTCCCAGCCAGCTAAAATATTAACAATAGGATAATTACTTACTTCTTGGCAAAATGATTCTTTTGAAAGCGACTAATGGTAGAGTCGTAGTCGATGTCCATTTACCAGAAAAGGAGAACCAGACCCGTCGATGGTAACTAAAGTCACAGTGCCATTATCATGAACTTCATTGATTTCATATGGTCCCAACCACCTTGTCTGCAATTTCCCAGAAAAATCCTGAAATCTGGAATCATAGAGAAGCACCCAATCTCTTCCGATCTCACCAGTTGTTACATTTGAATGAATGACACTACCCACAAAGGGAACAAAAATCGCAACAAATGGAACGACAACTATTACGTTTGGGAAAAATGGCGCTGATGTTCAAATTCAACCATCTAATTAAGTAATTGGATACCTCCCGCATAAATTTTTAGCGAGTCTAGGATTGATTAGTCGTCAACTAAATTCATTTAATTTTATGGGTAGGTTTATTCAATGATGGCAATATTGGATGATTTGCAGTGTCATGCATTCATTTTCTATTTACTACAACTGCACATTCTTTTAGTGTAGTCACTCGACCTTTTGCTGCAGAACATGACATATTCATCTCCTGTGTAAAACAAGGTTTATATTTGATGGATTTTTCAAAGTGAGACAAGATCAATTTGAAGTTTTAAATGAGGAACAAAAAAGAGTGCTAATTTTATTTCATTGCAGTTATCTTTTTTGGTTTTTGTTCTCCAAAACTCTTTATAATAACTTTCCTAGAAAATAAAATCCTAGAAACTCAATAAAATCTTTAAAGAAAACTATATACAATATGTACAGTGATGGAACGACGACAATTTCATGGAGATGAAGCTGTTGGGTTACCTTCCCAGCCAACTAAAATATTAACAATAGGATCATCACTTACTTCTTGGCAAAAGGATTCTTTTGAAAGCGAATGATGGTAGAGTCGTAGTCGATGTCCATTTACCAGAAAAGGAGAACCAGACTCATCGATGGTAACTAAATTCACAATGCCATTATCATGAAATTCATTGATTTCATATGGTCCCAGCCACCTTGTTTGCAATTTCCCAGGAAAATCCTGAAATCTGGAATCATAGAGAAGCACCCAATCACCTTTCTGGAAGGATTTCTTCTTGATATGCTTATCGTGCTAGCTAGATCTCTGCTGCTAAATAACAGTTGTGCGTTGAAGGGAAAATGAGTGTGCTTAATATAACTCATTGAGTTGTTGTAAGTGTTGTGTGTGTGCCTCTGTAAGATCCAGACCAATTTCCTAGGCCATTCTTAGAGTCTTGATCCCAAATTCAATTGGGAAGATAGGTTCTTTTCCAAAGACTAGGTGATAAGGAGAGTAGCCAGTAGTGTTACGCCATGTTGTGTGATAGGCCCATAAGGCATTTAGAAGCTCGACTGCCCAATTTTGATGGTTTGTTGAAACTTTTTTTGTCAATATAGCCTCCAAGACTTTATTGGTGCTTTCCACTTTTTGTTTTCCTATGGGTGATATGGGGAGGTAACCCTCTGTTTAATGTGATAATTGTGCAGAGTGGCCAAGATTTTATGTGTTGTAAATTGCGACCCTCTGTCACTGATTACTTCCCTGGGTAATTCATAGCATACAAATAGTTCAAAGGGAAATTTAATAACTACTTCCTTAGTTATGTTTGGAAAGGCCACTGCTTCTACCCACTTGGTCATATAGTCTGTTGCAACTAGCATATAAGTTTTCTGGTTTGATTTTGGGTTGAAGGGGCCAAAAAAATCCAGTTCCCATCTTTTAGAAGTTTCTTCCACCACTTGTGGTTGTAGGGGCATTTCATCAGCTTGGCCTGGTCGACCCATCCTCTGACAGTTTTCACAGGCCTGGACATACTTATTTGCATATTTGAATATTGAGGGCCAGTAATAGCCCATCTGTAAAACCTTATGCCCAGTTCTGCAATCTACAAAATGTTCGCCACAGGGCTCATCATGACATGCCTTCAATAAATCGAGAATCTCATCGTCTCTTATACATCTTTGGATATGAAGATCAGACCCCATATGGAAAATATATCCACCAATCCAGGTAAACCGTGCATTGCCTTGAACAATTAATTTCCTTTCTCTTGATGATAGGTGTGTTGGTAATTTCCTAGCTGTCAGATAATTTGCCACATCCATGTACCAAGGCGTCTTAATAGTCACATCGAACAGGTGTTCATCTGGAAATTGGTCTTCGACTGTCAAAGAATTATCTGTTTTGGGTACACGTGAAAATAAATCTACAACAATATTCTCTCTTCCCAGTCGATCCTTAATGATGATGTTGAATTCCTGCAACAGCAACAACCACCGAGTAACCCATCCATTAGTAATTGATTTTTTGGCAAAATATCTAATAGCAGAGTGATCAGTATACAAAATTACTGGATAGCCTGTTAAATAGTGGAGAGATTTATTAATAGCATGTATAATGGCTAAAAATTTTTTTTTGTTACTGTGTAATTTAATTCGACAAGGGTAAGATTTTTTCTAATAAAATAAATAACATAAGGTTTCTTGTCTTCTTCTTGTCCAAGGAGAGCGCCTATAGTGATATCTGATGCATCTGAAGAGATGTGAAATGGTAACTTCCAGTTCGGTCCTCTCAGCACTAGTGTTGTTGAAACTAACCTTTTAATCTTTGCAAATGCAACATCACACTTATCAGACCACTGAAATTCCACATTACTAGTTAAAGCATGTAAAGGTGCAGCTATTCTTGAAATTTTTTCTACGAATCTGCGATAATATCCTGCACAACCAAGGAAACTGCGTACCTTGGTTTGTGTACGAGGTGTAGGAAAATTAAGGATTACCTCTATTTTTGCTAGGTCTACCTTGATTCCATCTGCAGACACATAATGCCCTAGTACCACACCTTCAGTCATCATCATATGACATTTCTCATGACTCAAACATAGCCTAGTAGAAATGCATCATTCCAGTACCTTCTCTAAATTGTTTAAAGCTTGATCAAAATTAGTGCTAAGGGGTGAAATCGTCCATGTAAACTTCACGTCCTTCATTCATCAAATCAGAAACTATGCTTAAAATAGATCTCTGGAATGTGGCTGGAGCATTACATAATCCAAAGGGAAATACTCAGTATGCAAAGGTAGCCTAGGGACATGTAAATGTAGTTTTATCCTGGTCTTCCAGAGCAATCTGAATCTGATTATAACCATTAGAGCCATCTGGGAAGGAGAAAAATTGCTTCCTTGCTAAAGTACCAAGGACCTGATCAATAAAAGGTAGAGGAAAATGGTCCTTCTAGGTGGATTTATTGAGTTCTTTATAGTCTACATAGATTCACCACTTCCCATTCTTCTTAGGGACGATTACTAGTGGAGAGACCCACCGGATTTCTGAAATAGGATAGATGAAATCTACATCCATTAGTTTCTGTAATTCTTCTTTAACAACGTCCCTGAGATGAGGGTTTAATCTTCGTTGGGTCTGTCAGATGGGTCAGGCATCTTTTTCAATATAGATATGATGTTTACATAGTTTGGGATCAATTTCATTCATGTCGGGATACTCCCAAGCAAAATCCTGTCGATGTTTAGAAAGGATTTGAATCAATTTTTGTTGTTGTTTCTCATTCAAATTGACATTAATATTTAGAAATCTTCCAGGTGCGATTTCAACTAAAATGATGTTATGGACAACAGTAGTGGGAATCTATTTCTCCATCAATTCTTCCAATGAATCTCCCTGTGCTTCATTATCTAAAACAAATTTTATCATTTGACATGTTGGGTTGCTTATGATAGTTGGGTTGTTAATGAAGTTGTCGATAATATCATCTTCTAGTTGGTTTTTGAGCCCAAGAGCTTCTTCTAGTGTGAGAGGAGATCGTAGGTTTTCTTCTGGATATCTAGGTGGTTGCAACTGTTGATGTATGACAGGAAGAATTGTCTTAGTTGGACGATACAGGATAAGGTTCTTTATAGAACTTCCTCTAGAAATTGTCATGTTTCCTGTGCGACATCCTATGTATGCATATGTTGTTGCTAGCCACGGTTGTCTCAATATCAATGGGTGTTCATCGAGTCTAGTTCTTGGGTTGATAACTAGGAAATTAGTTGGGTATTCCCAAGAGTCGACCAAGATTTCTATGTCTTGTAATGTGCCCACTGGTTTAACCATTGATCTATTAACTAGTTCTAACATAGTTGAAGTAGGTTCAAAGGAGGTGATACCCAGGACATTATAGGTCTCGGTGGTTAGAATATTGATGGTTGCCCCCAAATCCACCAGTGTATTTGGAAAAAAACAACCATGTATCTGAATCGTTACCATGAGATTCCCTGGGTCCGTGTACTTGACTGGCTCCTACTTGCCTAGAATAAGATTAGACAAATTTCCTACCACATGAATAGTTGATGGATTCTTAGTTTTCCTTATGGGATTCTTCCCACATAATTCTTTAATTTTTTTTGCATAAATAGGAATATCTTGCAAAGCCTATAGGAGTGGAATTTTAACACATAGATTATTTAGTTCCCCAACGATATCAAAGTTAGGATATACAACTTGTTTTTCTATCATTAGCCTCTCAGGAAACAAGGGAGGAGAAATTACGTCTTCATTAGGATTCTGTTGCTCAACTGTGTTTTCCCTCTGCTCTAATTCTTCTGTTATGACCACAGTCGATGGCTTTATTGCTAGTTGTATATCATTCTCATTCTCCTTTATTGATGAACGTTGCTTTCCTCAGGAGAAATTACATGCCCTGATCTCAACTAGAGTTCGTTGCACTCTACAGAGTTGGTTTCACCCTCCAAATTCTCGACAATTTGCATGAGCTGGACTGGTCTGTTATTAATATTCAAGTTGGGTTGAGTTGGTAATTGAGGGCCCATTTGAGGTTGAGGATTTTGGGGTAATTGAAGTGGAGATTTTAAAGTGGGTTGATCTTGAGGATCCATTCCCATGGGTTGATTGGTCAATCCCATGGGGCGCTACCCATTTTGAGTCCAATTTGGGGCTTGGGAAGCTGTGCTAGTCCACTGTGAAGGATAGGGGTTATTATTTGAATTTTGCCAAAATGGCACAGGGTATTGAAAGTTAGGCCAAGTAAGATTAGAAACTGGTTGATTTGGCCAGGGTGCACTAGGATATTGTTGGGACTTCCAGGTGAGATTAGCAAATGGTTGGCCCTGCCATGTGTTTCCAGAATTATGTTGTTGATTATACTTCCCAGAAAAGAAAGAAGAAGGATCTTGTAGCATACGTGGGGGTCAATCTTTCCACTCGCGACGCTAAGCCATTAGATATATTGGTTATGTTTCCTCTTTTTCTTCTTTAAAGACAACTTTTAGTCCTGGGAGTGATGGACATTGCTTTGTCGCATGTTCTTTGGCACAGATGGCGCAGTTCCGAACTACATCCAAGGGACACTCTCTTGAACCATGTTTCCTTCTGCATGATGGAAAAAATATAGCCAACATCTATTCTTCTTCCGCTTGTTTCTATTTAACCTGCAAAACATCCAATTGTGTAGTCAGAGTACCCAAATTTTTTGTTTTAAATTTTTCTAAAAGATTACCAATTTTTGCTCGGGTGACACTCTCGCTAATAATGTTGTTGCTTCTGGTGATGGGGGCTCGTATTCCTGATCTGGTTTGTGTACTAACATGTGAGCACCTGATGCACAATTGGATAATTTCATCTTATGTTTCTTGATAAATATCACCTTTTCCCATTAAATTCAATGTTTCTACCCATTCATTCTTCATACCTTTTATTAGAGTGGTTGTAAGTACCTCACCTAGTAATGTACCATAGGGTGATTTCTGCAGGTTATATTGAAATCTTTCAACATATTCTTCTAGTGTTTCATTTTCTCTTGCAGTCATTTTAAAGATTCCATCCTTTAAATCCCTGGTCCTACAATAGTCTTGATATTTTGTAAGGAAGGCTTGTTTCATTTCATCCCATGAATTTATAGTTCCTCCCCCTAATCCCATAAACCATCATAAAGATGCTCCTTTTAAAGTGGAAGGAAATAGCTTTAGTTTCTGGGGTTCATAGGTATAGTCATGGCCTCTACATAGGACATCAAACTCAAATAAGAACGTGTCAGGGTCCTCTGAGATCAATCCATTGAAGGTTGGAAGATTCTATAGTGGAATGGCTTTCATTGGGGCATTAGCAACTAGATCAACTATAGGATATTCCAAAGTGGAATTTTGGGTTTGCGATTGATTTTGTTGTGCCATTTGGTCAAAAATGTGTCAATAACCTTCGGGGACTTCTTGATCTGGGTGTTCTATTCGGGGTGGTTTATTACTTGGTCCCTTAGGAGACTAAATCACACTAGATATGCCTGGGATTTCAGGTGTTCCTTCTCCTATCAGAATAACATGAGATCCATGTTCACATGGTTGTGGGTTTGCCTTAGCAATTTCACTGGTATCCCCTTCTCCTTCTTTCAAATTACAAGAATTTCCCTCATCCAAAGGACTAAAAAGTGGAGTATGTGTATTTTGGAAAATTTGTTTAGTCCCTTCAGTTCTGCTATGAACCTCAGCATGAGCTGCAGTTGGTGAATTTGTTGCTTGAGGGATTCGAGTAGAACCTTTTTGAGGTCCAACTAAGGCTTGAGATTCATCTTTTTAGGTGATTTTGTCTATGAAAGTGCTCCTTCCAGGGGGCACTGAGCCCTGGGATTTTGTATTTTTTGGTGGGGGTTTTTGTTTTTCATGTTTGTTCTTCTTAGTCATACACAAAGACACAAATTCTATGCACCTATATAATCTCTATGCGTTAGCTGAAGATAGGTTTTGGCGCAAGCATTTTACTTGTTTCCTATGTAGGTTCTTACCTTCTATTTTCAATACTTCATCCTCTAGAGACACAACCTATGCTATCTTTGACATTCTCCCCAGAAACAATGCCAAAATTTTGGGCTCTAAAGATGTCCTAAAAACAACCTTAGTCTAACATTAATTTATCAACCAAGGATTTTTCTTCTCTTTCAAGAATGTCAATAAAGTCTATGCAGATAGTCGTAGAGGTTTAAACCATGTAGATAACTCAGTTAAATCAAATCTAAGTCTATCTAAATTACTACAATAATCAAGTTCTTCATGCATTCATTTAAAACTCTGAAACTAATAACTCACTCAACATAATTGTAATTTGAACAATAACACACCATAAATAAAAGCACCAATCAATTTACTGAATTAATTTATCAAAGAAACAATAATTTAATCTTCGAAAACACTTAAATGAATCAATCTCTCAATGATTAATTAATCTACTGGAAAGGAACAACGAATTATTGAATATTAAAGAAGGAACAACAAATGTGAATTAAATGAAAGGAACAACAAATGTGAATTTGATAAAAGGAACAACGTGTGCGAGAATGAAAGGAATTCACAAGCGATAAACTAACAACAAATGGAAATGGAACAACAATCGACAATCTCCAAATGGAACATCGATTCTCTGCAAATGAACAACATAACTAATTCATAAAAGAATCAACACACTAACGAGTTTATCTTAACTATTTGAAAGGAAATTCAAATCACAGAACTAAAATGGAATTGATACGATTACAGGTGAGATAGTAACTCCTTCTGACTAGGCCCACGGTCTTCAGAAGATACTGATACGAAAAACTCAGTACGCAAGGATGATCAAAACACTTGAAGCTTTCATTACTTCCATAATTTATAAATCATTTACAATGGATTGTTGTATAGAATGTCAACAATTAAGAGATATGAATGCTTGGTTAAAATCCTTGGTTATCACTCTATTGTTCACTATCCTTTATATATTACAATGATATAAGTAAATTAAGCTATCATGAGGATCGAGAGATCCTCAGGATTGCTTTTACTATTTATGAAGATTGCAAGATAAAGATTCAATCTTCCTTTGAACCGTTTTGTGCCTGATTTCTTCAATCTTCAATGGCCTGTGCATCTTCATGATCTTCTTAACTCTCTTGAGTTAACAACAATCATCCATTTCTGCAATAAAATCAAAACAATTCAAACCAAAGTTTATAAAATATCTAATATCATTCAATAATATTTCCTAAAGACTTTTTAACCATTTTCTTCCCTAATTACTTCAAATTAATAGAAAAGTCAACAAAGACTACATCACAAACCATAGTAATAAGGAGAATATTTATACCTTTTTCTCAACTCAACACTGTTTTTTCTTGTTTTGATGCATTGTCTTTTGAGGGGGGGTTTTGTTCCCACGTGATTTTCCCTCTTTCTTCATTTTTATTCAGTGTTCATTGGTTTCATTGTACATGAGTACCTAATATGACCTAGTAGTCGGGACTCATTTTTTACTCCATAGTGATGTTCAGGGGGAGTGTTGGAGAAATTTCTATTTTCGGCACACTAGTTCAGTGGGAGTTAACTGACTAGTTCTATTTTAGACTTTCTAATTTTAGACCATCACTATTATGCATGCATTCCTAAGAAAAGATCACTGCATCTCAGTGCTTCTTTGCTTTTCTTAATTATAGGATGCCATTGCCTATATGAGTGAATATCACTCACTCATTGAACAAATCATAATATACATTGATTCTCATTCTTCATATTGTATCTCTCTTCCTTTTCTTGATAAATTATGTTTGTGTATGCTTTAGCTAGGTCACCTGTGCAGGTTTACATGAAACACTGACAATAATTAAATCGAGAACATTAACGAAAAGGATCTTAATATGTCCATGTAGGATATGCACCACTCAATAAAGGAAATGCAAATTTTGAAATTTTAATTGAGCAACATCAACACATTCACTGTGAAAAAATTAAGAACATGGATATGGCCTCATTTATCATAGGTCTATAAAATTAATAACGACCATATTTAATTCACATCGATATTTTCCATTTTCAAATGGACAGCGCAAGTTGTATTCAAATAAATATTGATAAGTTGTTACTTGGCCTCGGGAGCGGGAGACATCGTTTGGCGCCCAATCCCCCAAAGGATGTAGAGGCCAAGCTTAAGAAGCATTCATATCCTATTATGAGAGTCTCTTAAGAAGGGATGTCTTAACTCCTCTTACAACCCACTTATTCTCTAGGTCTCCAAAGGCCGCCTCTTTTGCATGACAGGCATGGCGCTAAGTAAAATATAACATAATAGAATTATTTCAATCCCTATGCAGTCTTGCCACAATAACCAAACTTTAATAATAGTGTCCACATGTGACAATGATATTCTAGAAATTACCTTAAGGGGCAATGTATTTATCTCGACTTCTTCAGTTTTTATTCATAAATATATATTATGATTTGTTCTCTATGTAAGAAAATGGGAGTAGACATTATTTTTACACAAACCAAAAGTGTTTTGAGTGATATATTAACAGGTCACATAATGTTATATACTTATACATCAAGTTCTGGCTTAAGATATATACACTATATTAACCATGAGAATATCTCAACCACACACCAATCTAGGAGCTAATTAGTTGGAGAATATCTCTCATATCCAATTAGCTCTAAACACCTCCTAAATAATATAACCAAACCAATCACTTAGAGATAAAGTCTAACTCATAATCACCAATATATTAACAAATCACATCCTCTAAATATGATGACAAATCACATACAAGACAAGTAGGAGTTTTTTTTTAGAAGAAAATTTTCTCATGTATTATAGTACGGTTTAACCAAAAAATACAGTTCAATGATTTTACAAAAAAAGATATGTATTGTTCCATCCACATCTAACTATTCCCATAACCACAGGAAAAAATTTATTCATATATATGTCTCCACATCCATTCCAGCTAATAGACATTCGGTCTAATGATTCATACAAAATAAGACCAATATAGCATCAAGTCTAGGGCTAAGGTTTTCAACACTAAAATAGTGTGATACTCTGAGGGGGACCCTCATGTCCTTTTGTCCAATGTTGATAAGTCAATATACCAATCAGTCTTGATAGATAATTTTTGGACAATGTATCTGCCTCCACGTTTATTTCTCTGTAAATATGCGTGAAGTTGATCTGAGTGAAGGCTTTGATGAGATCGGTAATCCTGTCTTTCCTGCATTCAAGTGCAATGACTTGAAGCTGACCGTTGTTGTTTAACCAATCAATGATGATCTTGGAGTCCCCAAGCACTTGTAGTTCCAAAATATTGTGTCTAGTAGCCAACATGAGGGTAGCCCACACACCAAGGAGTTCTGCTTTGGTATTGGAACCAAATCCACAATTAAAAGTCCAAGTAATCTTTGAATGACCCCACCTTTTAATCAGTCCACCAGCACCATAGTGAAGTCCCTCATTTTGATAAGCGCCATCAAACTAGATAGTGTTCCATCCTAGGTATAATGTAGGTTGGATGAACCAAGGAGTAAGTATCGCCCTATCCCTTATAATCTTCAAATCGCCAAATATCCTGAAGCAAACAAATTTAATGGAGGCAGGTGTGTTTTCAAATATCACCCTGTTGCGAACCAACCAAATATAACAATAGACTAGTGCAGGGAGTTGTGATAATGTGAATTCCTCCAGTGAACAGTTCTCCAAACAAGCATGTAAAGTGGAGCCCGTCCATGTACTCTGGAGATTAAGGGTGAGAGTAAACCTATGAAAAACAATTTTAGTAAATTCACAATCTAAAAATAGATGGGAGATAGATTCAGAGCTTTTGCGACATAGAGAACACATATTGGGTCCCTCCCATCCCCGACGAAGAAGATTGTCCCAGGTCAATATCTTTTCATTTGCAGCTATCCAAATGAATAATTTAATTTTCAAGGGAAGAGGCCAGCGCTAGATGTATCTCCTCCATCTTGTACACCTCTAGATCCAAAAGGTGGATGATATTGCATTATATAAATTCTTCATAGTAATATTTCCAAATCGGTCACCTCTAATCTAGTGAAGTGAGTCTTCTTGTACACTAAGATGTATCCCCACTCCAAGAAGTGTTGAGCAGTAATACTACCATTCCAGAGCTATGTTGCCCAATAGACCCAAGTCAGTGCTATTTTTCCATTTAGTGCAAAATACCCCGTGTCCAGTAGTATCAAAGGCTTGAAATAGAAATAAAAATTGTTTTTCCCGTAAATAATTCAGAAGTCTAGGAGTGAGAAAAGAAATGGATCAGAGTCCCAGAATAACATCCCTTCCAATGTGTATAGAATGGCCCGATCCTTGTTTCCAACAAAGCCAGTGTTGTATAATATGTAGATTGTTCAGGAGAGATCTCCAGATCGGAGAAGCATTAGCGGGACAAGTAATTGTGTGTCTGAGCCAACTTGACAGTGATAGAGGGGTAATATATTTCCCATAAATAACACACTTCCAAATATCGTCCTGTGTCAGTACTCACCAATGAGATTTTGTCTCCAGAGCTTGTTTGAATAGGAAAATATTGCGGAGTCCCCAACCACCTACCACTTTTCATTTTGCAATGTGATCTCAGTAGCATAGATGGAGGTTTTGTTTAGAGCTACCACCCATCCAAAGAAAGGAGAACATCAACTGTCAGATTTTTTTTAATATAGATCTCGGGATGCTAGCCAGAGCCATCCAATAGATAGCTTGACTTTCTAGGACAGATTAATAAGTATGAATAGCACAAGTGGGGAATTCTATTCTCAATTTTTTTAAGAATCTAGTGCCAATCAGTCACTTTATAACGATCTGGCTTAAGAAAATAGCCCAGATATCTCAGTCCCTGTGAGATCTCAAGAAAGTAGAACGGGAAGATGTTCATATATGACTCATTGTCTACCTTTGATAGTCCTGAGTGATGAAAGGTAGATTTTGTCACATTTATTTGAAGCCCCGATGCACGACAGAAGTATTTAAGAATAGTATTGATTTCCAACCATTCTTGAGCATCAGCTCTGGTCGCGATGAGTATATCATCCATGAATAAAATATGCAATATCTTTACCAGTCTTGAAACCTTAATACCAGTAAGTTTCCCCGCAGGCTGACTTGACTTGAGAAGAATGCTCAATCATTCCAATACCAATATAAATAAGAGTGGGGAAAGTGGGTAGCCCTACCGCATACCTCTCTCATTTGTAAAAAAAGGTGTGGCTTCCCCATTAACTAGAACAACAATAGTCACACTAGACATGCAACCCATGATCCATCTAGTAAATGGTAGTCCAAACCCAAATTGTAACAGTATCAAACTAAGAAATTCCCAATTGATACAATCAAAATCGTTTTTGAGATCTAATTTTAAGATCAGAGCCTTGAGATTATTTTGTTTAATGTTGTGTAATACTTCCTGTGCCGATCCAATCGCATCCAAGATCTGGCGACCTTTAATGAAGCCCAACTATTCACCCGATATAAGGCGATGCAAGAAAGGTTTAATCCTATCGTCGAATAGTTTAGTGACTAGCTTGTAGTAGAGATTACACAATGCAATAGGTCTGTAATCGTTAAAGGAGGTAGGATGATTAGTTTTGGGAATCAAGTTCAAGAAAGTAGAGTTTATATCCCGATTGTCTATCCCTCTAAGTCTAGTATTTTCTACCAATTCCCAGAGATCATCATTAATCAGATCAAAGAAGTGTAGATAAAATTCAACGGTCCAGCCATCAGGGCCTGGACTTTTATCCTTTTTGAATGTATTGAGAGCCTTCCAAATCTCTTCTTTTGTACAAGTCACATACATATGTTCTGCCTCTCGATCGTAGATGATATTAGGGAAGCGACTGACAATGGAAGCTTGGTCCATGTAGTTTGTAAGTCCCTGATCACAATATGCATTTTTGAAATAATTGAAGGCCGGAGTTTTGAGTTTGTCCTATCCAGTTATTGTATCTGTCATGTCCGATTGTAGCTGCCAAATATGCTTATGACTCCTCCTGTGACTGGAAAATTGATGGAAATACTTTGTATTTCAGTCTCCACAAGTGATCCAAAGATCTCTGCTCTTCTATCACCAGTGTGTTTCCTCGATCAGTAGAATATTGTTCTACTATGTCTCAATATTCTTAGTATGTTGTGCCAAATTTGAGGTTCCAAATCCCATAGCCGCAGAGTAATCCTGAATCAAAGTTTGTATGTTGAGTTCCATCTGTGAGAGTCGTTGTGTATTCTTAGTAATCGAAAGTCGGGCCCAACTTTTAACTTTTTGTTTTAAGTATTTTAATTTACATGCAAGACGTCTCTCAACGTCCACCTCATGATGATAGGACTGATCAGTCTAGACCTCCATGACCAAGCACTCAAAATCAGGGTTCCCCAACCAACACGGATTAAAATTGAATGGATAGGTTGAGCAGTGAGAGTAAGAATCCATCTGTAGTAAGATGGGAGCATGATCCAATATGAAAGGGTACGCGACCCAGGTTCTATATCTATCTGAACGCTGAAGAAGATTATCAAATAAAAAGAAATGGTCCAGTCACTTCAAGATGCTCTCTGAACCAATCCTATCATTCCTCCTAGTGGGAACCACCACAGTGGATAATAAATCCACCAAGTTGTTTAGTTGGAAGATATCTTTGAACTGGAAAGCCGATGCATCAGGTAAAGTTGAGTCTCCCCAAATCTCACATGGTGATAGAGTGAAATTGAAATCCCCTGCCACAATAAGATTAGGTTTAGCCAATAGACCTGTTGATGAGACTTTAGACCAAAAAGTAAGCCTATCAGTACAAGGTCCATATACATTGAGGAGGTTGACCTATCGCTTGTTAGCACAATAGGTACCTGTCAACAAAATGCCGCCAAAACAAAATAAATGCTCCAGTTATAATAATACAAGATCCCAAGCCATGAGTAACCCACCCTATTTTCCCACAGAGTTAACTACACTAACAAACTATTGTGGCTTTAAGCCATTGATGAAACCCCGAGCACATTGTTCGTCCACTAAAGTTTCTTGTAGAAAAATAACACTAGGATGGGTGTTGTCAATCAATCGCCGAAGAGAGGCCTTTTAAAGGGAACCTCCAACCCCTATACTATTGAGGGAAAGAAGAATCATGGATGAGACCTAGCTAGGGCTTTAATGCCTCTAAGCGCCCCAAGGTCAGATGTATCAATGGATGTAATAGTCGATAGAGTAACAAAAGTACAGGATTTTCTCTAAGCACTGTGAGTTTTGAAAGGAGAAGTTTCAAGTTCTAAACCTTGAGACCAAGAGAAATCCTTCCCAGAAGGGTTGGAGGAGATGTCATAGTGTGAAGTGGATGCTAGGTCTCGACTATCTCGAATAATAGGTGGCTTGCCGAGATAGGTTGTGTTAGCACTAAAAGTCACACTTTGATTGCTAAAGTGTAAGCTCAACACCCATCAGAATGTAAAATATAACTTTGGTTTTGAATAGGTGGATCAACAAGATGGATAAAGAAACAGAGAGGGAAACAAATTGCAGATCAGTAGGCTACACCAATGGGCAATGGAGTCACAAACATCCCACTCATCGAAGGCACAAAATTTTCTTAACAGAAAACAAGATTATATGTTGATAGGTGGAAGAAATGAAGAAGGAAAACACAAGATTGAATGTTCAGTAAATAGAGATCCTCTCAATTTAATGAATCAACAAATACTTGAATATAAACAATGACTAATGGGCAAAAGACAACAGACCCTCTGCTGCTTAGGGATCCATAAATCATTGACATCCTCTGATCCTCAAATATACAATGTATTCAAATAAGAATAAATATAAAAAGAAGAGTTACAATCTGAAATCACATCTCTCATGAGTCTCCAATAGCAGTAATGCTTACAATCATAAAATACCCATAGGCTTTCAAATGAACACACAAAAAAATTGCCTAGTCTTACTCTCTCTAGCCTCTCTTATCTCATGAATCCCCTTTTTCAAGAGATATTTCCTTATTTAAATAGACAATAGAATCCAAATTAACTAAGGAGGTCAAATCCCATATCCTCCATTGGATTCTAAGCCATGGAGATAGGTGGAAACAATCAAAGAGAGAAAAATCCAACAAACTGCTAATTTTCAGGAATTTGTTGGAAGTCATTAACAAAAGGTCTCCACCTCATTGCATGAGGCCTTTTCTGTAGCTGAATCTTAGGTGTAGGTGTCCCTTGACATCTAAATGATCCTTGAGAATCCATTCGAATCCTCCTTAACACGTGGAGACCTCCCAACAAGGCAAATATCAAAATCCATGACCGCTACAAGAAATTAGGTAGCATAGTTTTGCAGAGTGGGTAACGCCACTTCTATATCCAATATATTTCAAACCATAACACATTTTTAACAACTGAGAGAGGTTTTTGTTACTTGGAATGTTATAAACAAAAACCTCCTCTAGTTTTCAAAAAAACCTTTTCAATTGTTCACAATAAACGTTTTAAGTTAATGACTCAAAACTAGTAAAATAACTCCGCACAATTTGTTTTCTACCAGAATATTACGTAGCGCCTGTAGGTAGCACCCGACTATGTTGCACTTGTATGCAACTTCTGTTCTCTATGAGATATTATGCATCGCCTTTCAATCTTGAATATGTACAGAGAAGTGTGTGTTCTTTCATGATGACAAAACCATTTTACTTAGGTGCCTTGACCGTACCATAGGTAGTGTCTTTTACCACTAGGTGAAGCTAGCACTTAGCAAAAAATCAAAATCAATATAGCCACCTTAACCAATATTGTTCTAACATAGGCTCCATGGGGGATAGATTCCTCCATGTGAGGCTCTAAGAACTCTTGTAGTTTCAGTGCCTTATCCTTTGGGCTTGTAAAGTCTGTTGGGAATACTAGAACAACTGAGAGGGGGGGGGTGAATCAGTTGTTTATCAGCTTAAACAATTTTATGCCTTTTAAATAATTATTAATATTTCTTCATGTGTCATCAACCAATCATATAGCATATGGACAGTAAGAGTAAAAATCATCAGTCACACATAAAATACACATAGAGACAGATTTTCACGAGGAAACCCATAAAGGGAGAAAACCTCTTCTTC
>CBVK0100099867.1:0-22106 GCA_900067695.1 Picea abies
CCACATTCCAAGGGTTGATGAATTCCATTTTCAAACCCTTCCTTCAAAAATTTGTGTTAGTATTTTTTGATGATATACTAATCCATAGCAAGTCTTGGGAGGATCATGTGTGACATGTTGACAAGGTGCTACAACTACTAAAGCAGCAACAATTATATGCCAAACCATCCAAATGTTTCTTTGGAGTAATGGAGGTAGAGTATTTGGGTCATATTGTATCTCATGAAGGTGTCAAGGTAGACCCTAGCAAGATTAAGGCCATGATGGACTGGTTGATTCCCAAAACATTAAAGAATCTTAGAGGATTTTTGGGTTTGACAGGTTACTACCGCAAGTTTGTTCGGAACTATGGAATAATAGCAGCACCTTTAACGGCACTAACTAAGAAGGATGCATTTTCATGGACTTCATAGGCAACTAAATCTTTTGAACAACTTAAAGAAGTGATGTGTAAAGCTCCTGTCTTGACCATTCCAAACTTCACAAAAACCTTTATTGTGGAATGTGATGCCTCGGGAAATGGAATTGGTGTTGTCCTAATGCAAAAAGAAAGGCCCATGGCTTTTGAAAGTCGACCACTCAAGGGAAAGGACTTACAAAAACCCATTTATGAGAAGGAAATGATGGAAATACTACATGCATTGAAGAAATGGTGTCTGTTGGACAACTGAGAGGGGGGGTGAATCAGTTGTTACCGTGCTTAAACAATTATGCGTCTTTTAAATTCTTTACAAGGCACTCAATGATGATCACAATAATGCAGGGAAATAAGTAATGGCTCATTCAGCATCAGTCACATATATGAGAAACACAGAGACAAATATTTCCCGAGGAAACCCATACAGGGTAAAAACCTCTTCTTCTTTATATGATAAGTATTATTTACATTCTTTAGATTATCATACATATGAGCACCAACTCATTGTGAGGCTACAAAATTTGTTTTTGCAAGTTGCAACTTGCTTGAGAGCACCAACTCTCTATTTTCTCTAGCACCCACTAGAAGGAATCACCAACTCCCTGGATTCTCTAGCACCAACTAGAAGGAAGCACCAACTTCCTGGTTTCTCTAGCACCAACTAGAAGGAAGCTACAACTCCTTGTGTTCAAGCACCCACTTGAACCTCTGAGGACACCAATCCTCCCTAGCACCTCCCTACCACCCTATTTCATGAAAATGTGTTACTGAAACTTATTACAATGATATTATGTTCAACAACAGCTTACCAGTCTAATCACTGTTCTGCAAGATTTCATTGCTCTGTCTGCCTCACTGTCTTCCTGCACGCATCCCTTGCACTTTCTGTTCTTCTATATTTTGTACTTTGTGCGCCATTCCTCTTCAATGTGCCTTTTGTCTTCTATGCATTTTAGCTACTTCACTCCTCCTCCTTATTTACACATGAATCACTCACAACAGCAACAACCCTCATCTCTTCTTTGTACCGTGTACTTATAGCTTCTGTGCACCTTGTGCATGCAATGTGCACAATGCCTCTGCCTTCTCACACCACGTTAATCTCTTCCACATCTTGAGTGCTTTGTTTGATCATCATGGTAACCCTTCGGCTTCTCAGGCGGTTTTCCCACGCGTTCATCATCACTGGATGTCATGTTGAGATTCCTCAGCCTCTCTAGCAGTCAAGACTCTTCGTCTTCTCTGGCATAGTCAAGCTTATACTTTCTGCTTCAGTTACAGACTTCAACGCTCATCCACTTGTCAATCCCTCTAAGAATCATCTTCATTCACTAGAATAATCTTGGAGACCCTTCATCTCCTCTAGCGATCACATAGAGGTCTCTTCGAATCCTCTGGCAGATACCATCAATGGTTTCCAGCAATTAGACTGCGAGGAGCAACATTATCCCTCCGATCGTGCCCAAAATCACCTGCACCGTTGGATTGACTTCATGTGATCTTGCATTTATTTCACCAATTCTCATTTTGATATTTCAAGATCCTCGCGGTAAATATTTTCTACACTCCATGTTCTGATCCCCACAACTCTAAAAAATAGCTTGTCTATACTAGCTCCTTCCCCCACGGGACCACAAGCGGTGACCACCGGCTAGTTTGAAACTGTATATCACAATTTCGCATTTCAGGATTTTAGCATTTCTGTGGTGAAGTGTTCTTGACACCTCCAAGATTCGGTATCCAAAACTCTGAAATAGAGTCAAATCAATGGTTCATACTCCTGAGTTTCTCTTTTCGGTGAATTGGCATTTCACGACTTCAGGTTTCATGATTTCAGGACTCCTGAGACGAAGAGTCTTCACTCTTGACTCCTCCAACTTTTGGTCTCCGAAACTCCGGTATGGAGTCTTTATCATTTTGTGATGTTGAGTTTCACGATTTTGGCATTTTTCCCTTTCGAGTCATCGTGACTCCAACATTATCAAATTCATGATCACAAAATCTCCAAAGTGATCGAATTGTTCACATAACCCACTGAGATGGATGGTTGATGGTGTTGTGCCTCTTTCATCACCTTAGTGAGAAAAATAGAGGTTCTTGCAAGCTTAGTTGGGTTTGCTAAGAAGGACAGCTGTAGGGAAAAGGGTTAGAGAAAGAAATATAAAAGAACAACTAAGAAATAAAACAACAACTAAACTAATGAACATAGGGACATAAGGACAAAAGAAATAATAAGACCCATGTCACCAATGGTAAGGTTGATATTAGTGAAAGAAAACACCAAGAAGAAAGAGGACTATGAGTCCCTTCTTCCTCCAAGAGAGGGCTCTTGGACCCCCATAAATAAGCACTTCTTACAACTTTGAAAATGAAAATGAAAATGGTGAAAGAATTCTTTGCTAATCCACTCAAGGGGTGAGATGGATTGCCCAATGAAATGATGCAAGTATACTCTTGATGAGAATAGGAGATTCCTCAAGAGAATAGTGGCAGCATAACTTTGCTATAAATTCCTTGAAAAATGAAGTGTATCCATGGCCTTCTTATAGCATTCCTTTGAGGTATTGTCCAACTAGTTTGTAGTGTGTAAAGGAGCTAATTAGGGCATTTCTAGGTCTTTGACCAGCCACTCAGTCGAATCCAGTCCAGATTTGAGTGTCAAATCAACTTGGAAGCTGAACCAGAAGTGGGTGGGAGGCTGACCACTCTCATAAATGTGACGTTTCTCAGGTGCGCAGCTTTTTGTGACAACAGTCGTGCATTGTGCACGAATCTTTCATTTTTCTTTTGTGCATGTGTGTGTGCGCCCTATGTCTCCATAGCGCCCTTTAATTTTTTCACTAGTTGTATAGTTTTTTGACCCTTTGGGAATGATTTTTTGGTAATATTGGTCCATGGGTGACCTCATAACTGTTTGGCGATGTTGAATTCTTGTAACCATTTGTGGATGAAATTTCAGTGATAACATATGCCCCCTAATCGATGAGGTTAGGAGCATACGTATAGCCAAAATCCATCAATATTTCTTCTACTAAGAGTACCATTGTAAGAGAGAGAGATAGTGGGATTGTAAAGAGCTACCCATTGGAGGAAGAAGGGAACCTGTAGAACCCAACCTTCCATAAGGTGTGTAAAAATAAACTGTGTAGAAACGAGGTGGGCATGCCCCATGCTCGTGTCATGTAACTCAAAAAAGGAATGATGTGTTGATGTAGACAAATGCAGCACCCTCGAGGGCGTTTGTGATAAAGGCAGAAGATAATTTTGCAAAGGAACATACGTTGACCAGTAGGAAGTGATATCTATAAGAAATATCATGGATGGTGTAGGCATTGATAGTCCATCCCAGTTCAGAGGTCTTCGGCAAATATAAGAAATAACTGCAATAGTCACAAAGTAAGACCCACCGTAACATGAGAATGTGTTGAAGTCAAATGTTATGGGGGTCAACGATAGCAGGGAGCAATTGTGGTTCTCCCTGTGCCATCTGAGATCTCTCATTGGATAGGTAATGAGAATCAAGATACTGTCGCCCTTCTGGAAAACTGTGTTGATGTCGACAAAAGGGGGACGTGACTCCAAGAAGAAAAGGGCTTTGTGAAATCTACAAGGTGAGGTGAGGAACTAGAGGAGGTACATGGTCAAAGTCAAGATGTATGGAGACTCAAGACTGTCCTTGGTTGGGGGAATATGCGAAGTATAAGTGGCCGCAACCGTTCAACTAAGTCGAGTGTCAGGGGGACAACAAGACGTGGGATAAGTTGTGCTAGAGGTGGGACAAAGTGAACAAACTCAGAGGGAAGAGGTAGGTGACCTATGGGATACTCAGAGGATATGGACGATGTCATCAAGGTTAGATGATAATGAGTTCCCCAACCAAAGGAGACATGGGTTGCATTTTTCCAAAAAAGGGAAGAAGGTCGCCAAAGGTGACAACAAAAAGGTAATGTAAATGTTGGAAACAAAGGTGTTTGTACAATAAATAAATAATAATGTGGGATGACTGTACAAATATAGAAATTGGTGCCCCAATGTAATATGGTTGGCCTGGGTAGGGCACAATTTTCTTGAAGAATTGGTGGAGGGTGGGGGCCCCATGGGTGGGATTCTGTATGAGGTAGGTGAAATGAAGGGAAATTTACAGATGGGCAAACTGATTGTGGATGAAATGAGGGTTCATGATACTACGGAGGTGCAGTCAAAAATAGAACCTTCAAGAGATAATCGGGGAGTCTAGTGGGAAATCTAGCAAAATGAGGAGAATGAGTATGTGGCTAATTCACGACATAATGTAAGACTATCGGGACTCCCATCCCTAAAGGGTTGAAAAAAAGCATGAGTGTCAATGTGCAAAAGGGTGCTATGAATGGGACAACTCATGTGGGGGAGAGTGCTATTGGATGACAGTACCGAAGATGCAGATGGAGGTGTTGGCACTACAGAGCCGGAGATGTGGCTCCTAGAGGAAAATGTTAGAGGATGTGACTGGAGATGCAAGTGAGATTCAGAGGGAATGACTACATGCCAATGTTGAGTATATACCTGAAGGGGTTGCATTGATGTATGATGACCAAGTACCTGCACACATGAAAACCAGATACTCGACGTGAAAAATATCTGAAGAGAATCAAACATACGAGCATTTATTTGATAATTTTGAATATGAGCATGTGTACCTAGGCAGGGTATGAAAAAATGGCATCCCAGGGGCTCAAGATGAAAAGTGGCCCGGGGAGTGTCGTGATGTAGATGATGGGATGTTGATCCCGTGGCTGAAGATGGATCGAAGAGCAGACACCCGGAGCTCCCGGAATGGTGATTGGAAGTTTGGCAGAAAGGCCTATATATAGTTATAGGGCCCACATTGTCACCTCATTTGTACTTGCTGCTATAGTGATTGAACAAGAAGTATTCAAAGGAGATTTGGAGATTTTGGGAGGATGAGGTATTCGATCAAGGACTAGCGAGCTTTAGGTTAGTAGTCTAATCATCCTACATAGAAGTATGGTTTCCATTTTTGGGTAGGGGTTGTATGGAGGGTTGTACAGGGGTTTTGAGGGAGGTGGGCCCACAAGTGCACAGGCGATCCGGGAATATGCATGCACAAGTGCGCGCCTACCATCTGGATAGTCGTGCATGGGTGTGCGGTTGGGTAGTGGGCAGGCACTCTATGATGTTCACCTGCATTTGTGACAGGGGCACATGGAGGCACCCCTGTAGGATAAACAGGCACGCACTGAGGTGCGCCTGTGAGATGGATAGGCGCATTGGAGTGCACGGCTGTGGGGTGAACAGGCACGCATATGTGTGTGCCTATGGAGTGATCAAGTGCACATGTGTGCGTGTATGTGAGTTAAATAGTCGTGCCTTGGAGGCAAGGTCGATAGGTGTAAAAATTATTTGGTAATTCTTTTGATGGTCAATATGGTTGACCAAAGACTATTTTGGTGGGTGTAGGTGATTATTGTGCACGATATCAGTTAGCTGGCGAGAGTGGGATTGGTCTCAGCTGAGGGATGTCGTGGTGATTGAGGATACAGGGGTACGTGCTACTTTGGCAGCCTGTGGATTGTTGAATTTCTTTGAGTGCCCATTGATATGGGCGCAGGAGTATCTCCTACAATTTCTTATCCGGATGTGGAGTCCGAACCTGCATTGTTTTTTGGTGCGGGGAGAGAAAATTTCCTTCACTGCGGTGGAGGACATATATTTTTTGACTGGGCTCCCTTGCTAACTACTTCAACCTATCAGTTAGACTGAGGGTAATATGGTGAGGCAAACTCATGGGAGAATCCTAACCGAGATGAGAGTTCGACAAAAATCTCATTCTTGAAGTGTTTCCCATGATCGAAAACTAATTGGAGTGGGACTCCAAAGCGAGATATGATGTGGTTAAGGAAAAAATAGGTTGCGATGTTAGTGGTATTGCTTAAGGTGGGCATAGCTTCCACCCATTTTGTGAAGTAATCAACGAAAAAAACAATGTATTTTTGCCCATTGCTGGAGGGGGGATTACAGGTCATGAAGTCGATGCCCCATTTACAAAAGGGGCTGGTAATAATGACAGGGTGAAGGAGAGCAGGTAGTGCTCGTGCTTTGTTGGCAAAAAGCTAATAGTTCTCGTATCGTTTCATGGCATGAATGAAATCGTGAAACAATGTAGGCCAAAAATAACCTGCTCGAATGATTTTCTGAGCAGTGGAAATTCCCTAGAGATGTCCCCCACAAACGCCGCTATGGCAGTCGTTTAAGACTCTATCGGCCTCATCAATAGTCAAGCATCGACGAAGTATGGTTTCGATTCCTTAGCGATATAAGATGTCTCTGATGGGGAGATAGTAGGGGGCCTGGTGGTGGATATGACGACAATCATCGCATGAGAGGTGGTTACCGAACTTTTGATTCTGGAGGTAGACGAGGAGGTCGCCATACCAATGGTCATCTGAAGTGATGTAGAAGAGATGTTCGTCGGGGAAGTCGGTATTGACGGGGGTACTGGTAGTGTTAGAGGGGAATGTCATGACAAGTTTGGCGAGAATGAGATCTTTCTTGCTCTTAGGTGTTGAAAATTCAAGATTGTACTTCTGAAGGATGATGATCCATCGAGCAAATTTTCCATTAATTTGTCGACGGCTAAGCAAGTATTGCATAGGGCTGGAATCTGCTACGACCTTAGTTGTGCGAAGCAAAATGTAATGACGCAGTTTCTGGACTCTGAGGACTACTGCGAGGGTGAGTTTCTCTTCGTATTTGTACTTCAAGGGGGGGCCGGAGAGGTTTTTACTAATGTAGTAAATGACATGTTCATGATCATCATCATCGATTTGGACAAGAACTCCTGCTACTGAGACAGTGGATGCTGAGATGTAGAGGATATAGTCGCAATTGTAGTTAGGTGCACTAATTAAAGGGGCATTGGAGAGCACCATTTTAAGATCGTCAAATGATTGTTGAGTATGTTCATCCCAGTGGAATGGGATGTTTTGGCATAGTAAGCAAAGGAATCTGTGTGCTCGAGTGGCATAGTATGGGACAAAACGTCGAAGGAAGTTATCTTTTCCTTGTAGGCTCTGGAGTTGACGTCAATTCCAGGGAGGTGGAATTTCAATGATGGCTTGGACTTTGAGGGGGTCCACGGTAATACCGCTTTGGGAAATGATGAATCCGAGGAGGTGTCCCATGGTGATGCAGAATATGCACTTGAGGGGGTTCAAGCAGATGTTGTACTGACGACACCATTGAAAAATGATCCGTAAATCATCGAGATGTTGGGTGTGTTTCTTGGATCGAGCGGTGAGGTCTTCCAAGTATGCAAGAATGATATGAGCCAGATCGTGAAAAATGTACGTCATAGCCTGTTGAAAAGTTGCACCGACATTATTTAAGCCAAAAGGCATGACACGATATGCAAAGGTACCCCAAGGGGTAGTGAATGTGGTTTTGTATTTATCGGCTGGGTGAATTTGAATTTGATTGTAACCAGAGAAACCATCCATGAAGGATAGAGCCTCATGGCCTGCGCAATTGTCAATAATTTGATCGATGAAAGGCATTGGAAAGTTGTCTTTGGGACATGCATGATTGAGATCACAAAAGTATATGCAGACTCAAATAGTGCCCTGTTTTTTGTTAATAGGTATGGGGTTGGAAACCCATGATGTATAGGCGATGGGGTAGATGAACCCAGTAGTGCGTAATTTGTCGATCTCAGCTTTGATGGCTATGGTTTTGGATGGGTGTAGCGGTCATTGTTTTTTACGAACTGGGGTTATGTCAGGCCAAGTTTCGGTATGATGTTCAACAATCAAGGGGTCAAAGCCAGGCATTTCTATGTATGACCAAGCAAAAATATCTCGATATTCTTGGAAGAGGGATTTATAAGCGTTGATTTCTTGAGTACAAGTGGATCCTATGGTGATTTCCTTGACAACTCCATTTTTTATGGAAATATTGAGTTTGATGGTTGGGGAAATGTTGGCCATGTTTCCTTCTTCAAAAGCGTCAGGGGCAGGAATGGGGTTGTTGAACCAGTCGATATGCCCTGATGGGATAAAATATTTGGTTTTGACTACGTATATGGAGTGTGGATTAGGAGGCGTGGAGGCTTCCTGTGGAAAGAAGAGTGCTCAATGGTGGATCGCAGCCCATGGGTAGTCGGGGGTTTTTAGTTCCTCAAGTATGTCCTCATCATAGTGAAATTGGCGAGAATACAAGGGGTCTAAATGAGTGATACTGGTGACTGTCGTCATGTGGTGGTCCGTGGGTGAAGAAGAAGCAGGGGGAATGATGCAATCATATTACGATGGTTCGCTCGACATAAACCAAATATCAAAGTACTAAGGAGTACCAACGGTAGTTGGGTGTAATATTTTTGTAGGGAAATGAATAGGAGAATTGGGAGGATTTGGAGGTGAATCCTCAAATAGGTCATCCAAGAACAATGGAGGCATCAGGAGTGCTTCGGGTTCAGGAGAAATGATATGAAGAATCTCTAGTGACGAGGTAAGGTCAATCATTGATTCTATAGGGGGTGTAGGGGTTTGAATCAGGGTCAATTTTTGTTGCCTGTATTCAATGATCATAGGACATTGGTATGTAAAATGATCTAAAGATTCACATAGAGAGCAAGGGCATCTCATACGTTCATTGACTGAAGTTGTGACATAATGGATGTCAGTGATTTTTGGTAGGGATGATGTAGCTGGGTTGGGCGCGTTCTAGAAGCTTTGGCGTATTGTGGGTAATGTCTATTGAAAGCGTGGCAATGCAGGGAAATGGTGGGTATAATGGCCATATTTTGAGCATATAGCACAAGCGAATTTGGTTCGCAGCCCTTTACTACTTGAGTGAGGGGCGGTAGTGGCAGCACTTGCTATAGTGGCGAGTGTTGATGGAGGTTGATTGAGTGGAATCAAGTTCCATAACTATGGTAGAGATGGGAAGTTGTTAGTTTGGTGTCTCTTTCTCACATAGTGCGCAAGGAGGTTGGACACGCGGGGGAAGGGGAGTTGTGGGCTCCTTCTTCTTGCACCTGCCCCCAGCTGTGGCAGGGAGGGTAGTGAGTGGGGGCATAGAGGGTATGGTGGGGGTGAGTATGGGAATCGTCATTGGGATTCCTTCCATTTGGAGGGGAAGGGATGGTCAGGGGACCATCTCTAGTGGATGTTAATACCAAATTGGAATTGCTAACACCATATTAGGGAGGGTAAGCGTTGCTGCTACTTGGAAAGCTTGTACACCTGGTGGAGGGTAAAAGAAGGGAATTTGAGTAATGGCTTGGGGAACTATTTCCAAAATTGGGATATGGCCTTAGGGGGAGGTGGACTCGTGACCTTGTGGAGTTGACAAGTTAATAGGAGGCTCATGAGGGGGGAGCTATGCAACTAGTGGGACGTCAAATATGATAGAAGTCTCTTGAGGAGGAAGGGTATATGTTATGTTAGTTTCGTTGGATGATACAATGCATACTTGATTGGAAGGATGAAGAAGCGGTGGCGCTCCATGGTAAGTTCCCAACAATGATGGGTCTTTGAAAATCCCGGGACCCATTTCAATAAGTGGGTATGCGTCATTACTTGTGTGAATGAGAGGGAGAATGTTGTTGATGTTGGCCGAGGGGTTAGGCTCATAATGTGACACTTGGTCAATTGTGATGATCTTCCCATTGTGGGGGAACATCATGGTTGGAAAAACAAACAAGGCAACCGCATTCATAGCATACATGTAGCTACGACTAAACAAGATATTATAATCGAGTGGGGCATCGATAACCTCAATGTTGATGATAATGGTCTTGCCCCCGAGTTCTATGGGAACATTTTGGAAGAGCCCTTCAGGAGATAATGGTCATCCATCATAAGCTCGTAAGGTAATGGCAGATGGTATGAGTTCGGGGGAACCAACTTTCTTCCATACATATTTGGACATAATGCATGTGGATGCACCTTCATCGATGATGCATCGATGAATGGTAATGTTCCAAAATTTGACTGGAATTTGAAAAGCAATTAAAGCGGGGAAGCGAGGTTCTCTGTTGTCGAGGTCAAACGTGATGAGGCGAGTGTCTGCGGGGTCGACTGCTCCCAAGGTAGAAAGTAATGACTTCCACTGAGTGGGACAAGTTTGAAGGACCTCTAAGACTAACATGGTAGCCGGGGATTGTGCTAAGTCATCAACCAAACTATAATTGTGAGCTGCCCTAGCCTGTGGTTTGTGGACATTCCTGCGCAATGGTATGTGAGGGATGCAAAGCGGTGGTTCTGCGTTAGGGAGTAGGATCACCAACAGGGGTCCTATTGGTGCGGGGAGTGTTTCTGGGGGAATGGGAGGAGACTCAGCGGGTGGCTGGTATTGACGATTACCTGTTTGCAGAAGGATTTCTTCCTCACTAGTGAGGAGGATCGTATGATCTGCTGGATTGTTTGGATTGAGGTACTATCCCAACTGTGGTGGGGTAGGATGTATCTCTTGTGGAGTGTTCATCACACCTTGGTATGGAATTGGATTCTATAGCACGGCTGGTGGGGGTTGTTGCACGTATGGGCCTGCTAAGGGGCAGGTGGTGCTAGAGGATGTGATAGACTGCCTGATTCTTTCATCCATTTAAAATCGGTGATTTGGGGGAAATGATGAGTATAATGACCGAAATCAACACAAAGGGCACAAGGAAAGTTGGTTTTAACCGTATTGTTATTTCTCCCTTGATGCCTATTGTTATTTCCCCCCCCCTGGGGGTTCTGATTCCCTTGGTTTTGATTTCCCCCAGTAGGTTGGGTTTGCTGGGGTTGATTCCCACCTTGACCTGGGTTATTATTGTTCCTATTTCGTCCTTTCTTTTTGGCATTATTCGACAGGTGGGTCGGATTTTCCATATTCAGCTGTTCAAAATTTTGATATTGCTGAACGAGAGAGGGTTGAATAAAGTTCACCCCAGCATGAGGATGTGGGGGAGCCATGGGTTGTGGGGGGGGCAGGAAATGGAAAGTACAGATTCTATGGGATTTGTGATCCGTAGGGTACGTAGGAAGGCATGGTGATTTAGCTAGTACTATAAGTTGAGGGGGACAGGGTATCAAAACTTGTCTAAATAGGTGGTTGCATGGGGGGCGTTAGTGGTGGCCCACTGATGGGTGGATGGATAGCAATAGGGTATGGTTGTTGATAAGTAGGTGGGGGGAAATAAGAGGTGACCCCATATGCCAACGGATATTGAGGTGTACCATACATTGGTGGTTGTTGGGGTTGTGGACCATGGTGAGCGGTATTACCAATGAGTCTGTCTGTTGAGTGAGACATCCCAGGTTTGTCTTGGTCAAATGGCACAGGTTTTGGGAGATCAGGAAGTACAGTGTACAAATACCCTGACTGTGAATAGATGAGGTTGTATTACTGAGCCTTATTGATGGCTTCTTCTTCTGAATGAGGGAAAGTGGAAGCTACATCCTTACCAAGTAGAGAGACAAGTGATCTAAGAAACCAGTCAAGACACTATTGTTTGGTGGTTTCTACTTTGCACAAACTACATCGCCTACACCACTCGTGAATGTGATCAGCGATATGTGTGGCTGAGGTTTGTTTGAAATTAGAGAGTAGTTCCAGACCATTGTCATGGTGGATGGGTAATTAGAAAAAGGTAAAAAATGATTTGGCCAAGGACTCGAAAGTCGCATGGGACCCTGATTTTTCATCTACATACCATTTGGTTGATGGGCCAGTGAGTCTGCGTTGAAATAATCTAAGTCTGATGGAATCATCCATGATGCTATTGGAAGAGCACCATAGTTGGAAAGTCATGACATGATTGGCAGGGTCATCCCCTGCCTTTCCTTCAAACTTGGGGATGTTTGAAGGTAGTTTGGTGGGCATTGCAAGCCATGTGGGGTCATGCAATATAGGATCATTGGTAATCTTTCTTAGATCTGGGATGTGAAGAGAGGCCAAATATGGCATCAGGAGTGTTGGTGTAGGATTATCTCTAGCCATGGTGTGAGTGTTCTGTGAACCTGACCATTGAGGGGGGCTAGGTGGGTGAGTACTTCTCCCTTGAGAGTAAGTTGGTCCCCCACTTCTATGTAAAGGAGAGCGAGTGGACGGATGACCTTGGGAAGTGGACCAAAGTAATGTGGAACCAAGCAAAGATGATCCTAAGATAGTGGCACTCACTAGAGTGTGAGAAGGTGGTACCAATGAGTGGCCGGAACCAGACACTCCCCCTAAGATAGGAGGGAGATTTAGCAAGAGTATGGAACAACGGGGATTATGTGGGTCCCCTATGATGTTCGACTAGCTGAGTGAATGTGTGCAAATGGTGGTGAGAGTGAAATAAGCAAGAGCCTTTTGTTGTAATTTTTGAACTTTACACAATATATAGCTAAATCAACATGTAATCAGAAGTGCATCATACATAAAGTAAAAGAATCATGCATGTGGATAAGTGGGTTTTTTCCACGTGAGGGAACAAAGAAAACAAATGCTCGTGTCCTAAAAGACGTAATGTCCTTCCTCTCAAATAGCACTCGACCTTCCAATAGTACTCAACAGTGGGATTTGAAGTCACTGGAAGAGAAACTAGTGAAGGATGAAATAATTGGTTATAATGAGGGGTAAAGAGGGCATATCCCGAAAGAGCTGGGGATATTTCCCAATAGCCACACAAAATTTGATCAAGGTGCAATTCCAGCCCACAATTACCACCTGGGTAGATGTCCTACAATTTGGTCCCTAGGTACTTCAGTCAAAGTGCGACATTTAGATTTTCGGCCTAAGAAATAGGTCATGGGCTGGATCCCGTCCAAGAGGTGAGTGCCTCAAGGGGGCATGCACCGAACAACCATACCTCAGCCTTCAACCCTTCACCTGTATCTCCCTTCCTTACGGTGTTAGGAACACTTGACTTGGATAATTTCCAGTTCCCTATTTGACAACTTCTATTGTTTTGATAATGAGAGAACCAAATAATGGGGAGTTATTTGGATGCCTATCCCTGAAATCCTACCTAGACTAAAAAATTTCTTTTGGCACCTCCTGTGGAGGAAAACTTAGTGAGTTTTTAGAAAAACATTAGATGTGGTTGTTTGAGAGATTGGGGGTGTGAACCAACCTCGTTGAAATTAAATGGGAGTGGATAGTTTCGTCAAGAAAAGGGTGGGGCATTTCAGGATCCCTTTGGAGGAAACTTACTTTGACCGCCACATTTCGAGAAGAAAACTATGTGAGTGATAAGTGACTTTTGTGTGTGAATGAGTGAAAGTGTGCCAATGTTTTAATGAATTAGGTGTCACATTGTTGCATGTGGACTTCTCTTGGTCCTTACAAGTGTTGATTACCTAATTAACTAAATGCCTTTGGTACAACCTTACGTAATTCAAAAGTCCCTAGGAAGCTAGCATGTGGACATGTGGGTCTGTTACTATTCTTTTAACTCCCTGTTGTGATTTAATCTAAGAAAAGCTTTGAAACTATTCTAGATTGTGATCATGTGGGCATGTATGGGCCCGTTACAAAACCTTTAAACTTCCCTAGTGATCTAATCTAAGAAAGTAAATTTCAACACTATCCTATCTTTGTAGCATGTGGGCATGTATGGGCCCGTTACAATCTTAAGATGTGTTTGAAAAAATAAACTAAGAGGAGTCCCAAGAAGGGATGTTGTCCTCTCCTAAAGTTTTTAATCTTCTTAAGGGAGATGAAATTGTCCCACAATCTTCTTCTGATTCTCAAGGTCGCTTGGAGGTGCGAGAGAAGAGCATACTAAGCAATTGTTATCCAACTTCTAGTCCCAATGCAAGTTAGATGTGATTACAAATGATTTCCACCTTATATGTTTAGTCAAAACAAGCCATCCATGTGGCAAAAATGAAAGTAAAAGAGGAAATAATGATTTTAACCCCCTAAGTGCCTATGTGTTTTGACTAATCCCTTTATATGAATAGGGAAATAAGTGTGGAGCATCTTAAAACATGCATGAAATCACTTTCAAGGAGGCTAATGGCCTTTCCCAACTCAAAAAAACCTTACAATGTGTAATTTTTGCATAGGTGCATAGGTCTTAGTGGAGACAGAGGTGCATAGAGTGCATGTGCATAGATTGAAACGAAATCTTGAGCGCAGGTGCCCAGAACAGAACTGTGATTTAGGCGCATGTGTGCATGATGCATGTCTGTGGGCCTAAAAACCCATGCACAGGTAACACACAGTCGTGAATGAAAATTTCGAGTGGAATTCTCTCAATTCAACTTGGAATTAGATGTTTAGCAGGTCAGCTTGGGCCAATTAATGCACTTGCAAGTTAAATAAACCAAAAGAAGAGCTAGAAAAACCCAAATGGGGTAGGAAATTGATACCTTTTCCCAGTGGAGTTGCCAATTTGTTACGCCTCTTTCGTCACCTTAGTGAGAAAAATAGAGGTGCTTGCAAGCTTAGTTGGGTTTGCTAAGCAGGACAGTTGTAAGGAAAAGGGTTAGAGAAAGAAATATAAAAGAACAACTAAGAAATAAAACAACAACTAAACTAATGAACATAGGGACATAAGGACAAAATAAATAATAAGACCCATGTCACCAATGGTAAGGTTGATATTAGTGAAAGAAAACACCAAGAAGAAAGAGGACGATGAGTCCCTTCTTCCTCCAAGGGAGGGCTCTTGGACCCCCACAAATAAGCTCTTCTTACAACTTTGAAAATGAAAATGAAAATGGTGAAAGAATTCTTTGTTAATCCAATCAAGGGGTGAGATGGATTGCCCAATGCAATGATGCAAGTATACTCTTGATGAGAATAGGAGATTCCTCAAGAGAATAGTGGCAGCATAACTTTGCTATGAAATCCTTGAAAAATGAAGTGTATCCATGGCCTTCTTATAGCATTCCTTTGAAGTATTGTCCAACTAATTTGTAGTGTGTAAAGGGGATAATTAGGGAATTTCTAGGTCTTTGACCAGCCACCCAATCGAATCCAGTCTAGATTAGAGTGTCAAATCAACTTGGAAGTTGAACCAGAAGAGGGTGGGAGGCCGACCACTCTCATAAATGCGACGTTTCTCAGGTGCGCAACTTTTTGCGACAACAGTCGCATATCATGTGCATGTGCGAGAAACTTGCATTTATGTTTTGCGCATGTGCATGTGCGCCCTGTGTCTCCATAGCGCCCTTTAATTTTTGCACTAGTTGTATAGTTTTTTTACCCTTTGGGAATGCTTTTGTGGTAATATTGGTCCATGGGTGACCTCATAACTGTTTGGGGATGTTGAATTCTTGTAACCATTTGCGAACGAAATTTTAGTGACAACAGATGGGATTTTGACATTTTTTCCTTCGAGGTTTTCGAGACTTACAATGGTCCCTTTTGGCATTTCAGAATTTGAGACATCGTGATGGTGGATTTTTTGCTTGTTGTGTAAAACCCAAAAATAGAAAGTTCTGATGTGATGTAAACCTGCTGACGTCATACGTGGATTGACATGTGTCGAATAGATGCCACATGTCACTCTGAATCGTGACCTACATGTGCCCAAAATGTTGAATCAGCTTGACACTTGTCATTGCCTAATTGTGCCATGTGTCCTTAGCTGACATGGTTTGTTGATGTGTTTGTTTTGGGATTTCGTATTTCGGCACTTTGGGACTCAAGATGATGAGAGTCTATGACTTCTCCATTTCTCGGTAACCGAAATCCCGGTATGATGTGCCTACTTCTGGAATTTCGACGTTTTGCTTTTCAGCACTACGGGACTCCTGTTGTTGAGAGTCTCTGACTTCTACATCTCTCGGTAACCAAAATCCTGGTATCCAACATTCCGAGTGATGCACCTTTTTTTGGGTTTTCAGGATTTCGCATTTCGGCACTTCGGGACTCCTAATGACGAGATTTTGTGACATATCTATCTCCTGGTATCGGAAATACCAGTATTCAAAACCATGAGAGATGCACCTATTTCGGGTTTTCGAGATTTCACATTTCAGCACTTCGGGACTTCTGATGACGAGAGTCCATGACATCTCTATCTCCCAGTAGCTGAAATCCCGGTATTCAAAATTTTGAGTGATGCACCTATTTCGCGATTTCGGGGTTTCGCATTTCACGACTTCGGGATTCCTATGTTGAAGATTTTCGACTCTTGACTTCTCCATCTCCCAGTAACCGAAATTCCAAAATCGAGTCTTTGTTGAGGTGCCTGTTTCATATTTTTGGGGGTTTCGCATTTCACCTTGCTTGTTAAAGAGCGTGCAGGTTTTCCTAGATCCAACGTCGGTCGGACCTCGAGCTCAGATCTAATGTTCATCGAGAAATATCAATGAGATCCATCATTGCATACTTTGATATTGTCAAGCTAGCTCTGCAGCATCTTCCCAAAATACTTATGGTGCCCGCCTGGCACATCCTTCCTGTACTCAAGTCATCATCGTTGTTGTACTTGCCATCAATGAAAAACATGCACTGTCTGTAAAATATGCCAACAATCTCCCCCTTTGGCATTGATGGAAATGAAGTCACCCATACATGTTCTTTTCTCCCCCTTTGACATCAATGTCAAAGAAAACATGCTCCCCCTGAGCTGTTGCAGTATATTTAGGAGGTATTAGATATGCAATCAATACAAGACTCCCCCTAATAGGATGGACTCTCTTAGATGTGAGATGGGATGACACCCAGCTTCTGTCTGAGATATTCAAATGGTGTCTTGGTTATGGGTTTAGTAAATATGTCTGCAATTTGTTCTGTGGTTGGAATGTAATGAACCTGAACAATCTGGTTGGTGACCTACTCTCTCAGAAAATGATATTTTATGGGAATGTGCTTGATCTTGGAGTGGAAGACCGGATTCTTAGACACACTGATGGCACTTGTGTTGTCATAATGAATTGGGATCGGTGCAGCATATTTTACTTCCAAGTCTACAAGTGTCTGAATCATCCATAATACCTGAGTGCAACAGGTAGCAGCAGCAATATACTCTGCCTCTGTAGTTGATAAAGAAATGGAAACCTACTTTTTACTAATCCATGCTACTAATGAGTCACCCAGAAAGAATGCTCCTCCACTGGTGTGTTTTCTCTCTTCAACACAGTTTGCCCAATCTGCATCTGAATAAGTAGTTAACTGAAAATTATGATTTATGGGATACCACAAACCATAAGTCATTGTTTCTTTCAAATACCTAAATATTCTTTTGACATCTTGTAAATGACTCTATTTAGGTGCAGACTGAAATCTTCCTACCATTCCTATAGCATGTATTATGTCTGGATGAGATGTTGTAATATACAGTAGGCTACCAATCATTGATCTATATGAGCTTTGATCAACATCAAGTGAGTCATCATCCTTTCTTAATTTACATTCAGTAACCATAGGTGTACCCACAGGTTTAGAATCTTCCATTTGAAACCTTTTCAACATTTCTCTTAGATATTTTTCTTGAGAAATGAACATCCCTTCAATCCTCTGAGTAATTTGCAGACCAAGAAAAAATGACAGTTCTCCTATCATAGACATTTCAAACTCAAACTCCATGGTAGAACCAAACCATTGTACCAATGAATCCTTATTACATCCAAAGATGATGTCATCTACATAGACCAATATGATGAGCAGATCATTATCCTCTATTTTAATATACAGATTGTTGTCAATTGTTCCTCTCTTGAACCCTTTTTCTTTGAGATACATATCTAGTCTGTGATACCAGGCTCAAGGGGCTTGTTTTATTCCATATAAATATTTCTTTATCTTGCATACTAAGTCAGGGTTATTAGACAGTTTGAAACCCTCTGGTTGTTCCATGTAGATTTCTTCACTTAAATATCCATTTAGAAAAGTGTAATTGACATCCATTTGATAGAATTTAAACCTTTTATGACAAGCATAGGCAAGAAACATTTTGATAACTTATAATCTTGCTACGGGCGCAAATGTTTCATCAAAATCCAGTCCTTCTATCTAAGCATATCCTTTACAGACCAGCCTTGCTTTGTTTCTAACAACTTGTCCCTGCTCATTCAATTTATTCTTAAAGATCCATTTGGAGTCAATGACATTTTTTGCCTTCAAGTCTATGAACCAACTCCCACGTACTGTTTTTCTCAATCTGATCAAGTTCATCATCCATTGCGTTAATCTAGTGGTCATCTCTGCTGGCTTCATTAAAAATTTTGGGTTCCAGCATGGATATGAAGGTTGTATGAGATTGCTCGGTGTTTTTGATTAACTTTCTCCTGGTTTGTACACCTTTGTCTTTTTCCCCAATTATCTGACTTGCAGGATGGTTCTTTTGAATGATTCTGGAGGAGGAATTTGTAGTTGACTGTGGATTTGAGTCTATCTGAGTGTCTGAGTCTTCATATGATTTAGAGTCTTTGTTTTCTGATTCTTGGACCTGTTCATCTTCAGCTTTAGCTGTGTCTTCTATAGAAGACTCATTACTATATACCTCTCTCGTTGTGGTTCCTTCATCAAATTTTACATCAATACAGTCAACCATTTTGTGCAGCCTCTTATTATAGCATCTATATCCTTTACTGTTTGTAGCATACCTTAAGAAGATACCTTCATCAGCCCTGTCATCATATTTGCCAAGGTTCTCATCATTATTCTTTATGTAGCATTTACTCCCAAAGACTTTGAAGTGTTTAATTGAAGCAGGTCTCCCAAACCACAGTTCATAAGGTGTCTTGTCACTTTGTGGTCTGAGGTGAGCTTTGTTAAGAACATGGACTGTTGTGTGTATTGCTTCTAAATAGTAGGTTTGACCAATGTTCTTCTCATTCATCATTGACCTTGCCATTTCCTGCATTATTCTGTTTTCCCTCTCAACAACTCCATTTTGTTGTGGAGTTCTTGGGATTGTGTATTCTCTCTTGATACCATGCTCATCATAGAATTCATTGAAGTCTCTTGACATAAAATCTCCTCCTCAGTCTGATCTTACTGCCTTTAACCTCTTTCCTGTTTGAGTCTCTATTAAAGCCTTAAATATTTTAAACTTCTCAAATGCTTCAGCTTTTTCTTTGAGGAAGGCAACCCAAGTAAGTCTAGAGTAATCATCAATAATCAGCATGAAGTAGTTTTCTTTCCCTATGCCTTCCTGTCTCGATGGTCCACATAAATCCATATGAACTAGTTGGAGTGGTTTCTTTATTGAAGTAAAGCTCTTGGACTTAAACTGTGTCCTGTTTTTCTTCTCTATTTGGCATGGTTTACACATTGAATCTTGGGGCTTTGATATTCTCGGAAGATCTTTTATTGCCTAAATATTTTTGAGTTTGATTAAGTGGTCAAAATTTAGATGTCCAGGTCTCCTATGTCATAACCATCTTTCATCAATTTTGCTTAGATGACACTCTTCTCTATTTTCTTTCAGCACATATACATTGTTTTCTGTCCTTATGCCTTTGGCCACCACTTGTCCTGAGTTTACAGAATTTATCTTGCAGTCCTTGGACATGAAAATCACTTCACATCCTCTGTCACACATTTGACTTACACTAAGCAAATTATGTTTCAGCCCATATACAAGTAGAACATCTTGGGCTTTTCCTTTTCCATTACTTAAGCTCACCATCCCTTTTCCCTTTATTTTACCTGGAGCATCATTTCCAAAAGTTGTGTTTCCCGATTTGCCTTCACTCAGGGATAGAAAATTACTTTTGTCTCCCATCATATGTTTGGAGCATCCACTGTCTATATACCAATGGTTCATTTTTCTTTGAGCAGACAATACTAATCCACACTTGTCACTTTCCTTCTTCTTCCAAAACTTGACATTTTCAGCAGGGGATTTCGATTCTGGTTCATAGTTCCTTAAACGACAATCAATAGATTTATGTCCAAAGTTATGACATGTGTAGCATTCAATATCATTATTCAATAGGTCAAACTTATTGTTGCAGCATTGTCTACTCATTGACAGTTGATTATTTTTTGGCCTCCTTAGTTGCATGTCCCTAGACTTAATTTGACAATTTGCAGTCTGTGAAGGTTTGTTACTTGGTTGTATCAATATTTGTTGTGGGAAGTATTTATTCCTTTGAAATCTTAATTGCTCATGTCTACATCTAAAGAAACAGTTTACAGCTTTGTGACCAAAATTAGAACAGTAGAAACAATAACCATAGAAAAATTCTTTGTACCTGGAAAGTGGTTGTCTTCTTTGATCAAATTGATTTCTTTCATGCTGATGATGTCTTTCAGCAGGGAGCACATTATTTCTTCATTCTCCATATTCAGTCCTAGCACCTTTTTCTTTACTCATCTTGGGCAGCTGATTGTCTTCCTTTGTTTCTGCAATTTTGTTGTGGTTATTGGTTGTACACCTGACAAACTTGATGGGTTCTTCATTTCTTGGCTTACCACTACTTGATACTTCTTCATAACCCAAACCATTTTTCAGCTTTGGATTCCTTTGTTGATTTAGAATGGTGGCTAATCCTTCTGTGGCTTTGATACTTGATAGATTCTAATTATACAAGGCTTGAAACTTCTCCATTTATTTCCTCATTTTTACTACTTCTTGTTCTAAAGCTTCACATCGTGCCCTTTTTTCAGATAGTTGTTGTTTCAGAATATCTTCGATTTTCTTTGCCTCCTCTAATTCCACTTTTAATAGGACAAGGTATTCATTAGGTCCTTTACTGTCTTTCTCGAACTGTATCAACAATTGTCTTTGCTTTCTGTTCTTAATTATTAGTCTGTCAATTTCTTCCAGTGCACTGATCAGTTCTCCTTCCATGTCAACCACAGCTTCTTCTTCATTAACTTCACTTCTTGTGTTGTTATTATCATAGTCCTCTTTGGCCATAAGAATGAATTCATTTAGTTTATCTTCAATAGGGGATTCAATGTCTTCATCATCTAAAGGATCATCCTCATTGTTTATGCAAAGACTTTTCTTCTTAAAGTTATTCTCTTTAAAGAAATTTATGTGTTTATGCTTCTCCTCATCATCATATGTCTGATTCTTTCTTTTGTGGGGACATTTATTTGCAAAATGACCTATTCTACCATAGTTGAAACATTTGAAAGGTAGTTTACCTTTGTATTTGCCTGATCCCTTCTTCAGTCTCTTCACAAATTTTGCTTCAATTTCATCGGGCTCAAAATCCTCATTCTTTTCTGCTTTGAATGACGCTTCTCTGGAGGTGGGTTTATATTTAACTATTCTCATTTCATAAGAAGTCAATGTTCCTATAAGTTGATCAAACTCCAAGGTTTTTAGATCATTAAGTTCTTCTATAGCATAGACCTTCGGGTTGAACCTATCTGGGAGAGATCTCAAGATTTTCTGAACTAAAGAGGGTTCCTCTATTTTTTCACCAAGTGCTTTCATTGCATTTACCATTTCTTCTACTCTCAGAAAGTATTTTCCAACTGTTTCATCTTCATCTTCAGCTACTCAAACTGTATTATGTAGGTTTGAAGCTTGGCGTCCTTTACCTTCTCATTACCTTCATAACTACTAAAGAGTTTGTCCCACATTTCTTTTGAAGTTCCTAGGTGCATAACTTTTACGAATTCTGCTTTTGCAAGCCCACTCAAGATAGCATTTATAGCCTTAGAATTGAAGTTAAATTCTAGCTTGTCATCCTTATTAGCTAGCACAATTGGCTTTACATAACTAGTATCTACCACATCCTAGACATCTGCACCTAAAGCCATTATGTAGGTTCTCATTCTAACTTTCTAGAAGGCAAAG